>CATIWM010156079.1:0-25343 GCA_949671775.1 Mallotus repandus | reverse complement strand
TATTTAATTTTATGTTTTTGGGTTTGTTCTTAATTAATTGTTTTATCTTGTAGATCATTGTAATAGCCCCGATAGTGGGAATAGTGAAATCATATATGAATGAATGATTTTATTAATTGGTTAGTAAATTAGGTTTAATTTTGTAAAATTCTAATAAAATCAATGGTGGCTTTAGATTAATTTTAGGTTGCATGTTAATTAAATTTGGGTTAGATGTTAATAATATATATTTTAATTGATTTCTTCGTTGGCTTGTTTATTATCTTGGTTATTTTTATTTTGCTTTATTTATTTTATATGATTTGCATGTTCTTTTTTTTTTCTTTTTTAGGTTTTAGGTTAATTAACTAGATTCACCTAATCATTAAATAGGCTTAATAATTTAATTATGATTAGGGTTTAATTAATTAATTTAATCTTTAGGCCCATAATTAAATTTAGATTTTAGGTTAGAGATAATTTAGGTCCACTTAGTTAATTCAGACATAGGCCCACTTAGATTAATTTAATTTAATTTAATTTAGACTTAGCCTATTAACTTAATTCTCTTTCCATAATTTGTAGAATTAGGATCATATTAGATTAAAATATGTAGAATTAGGCCCACTAATTTAAGCTTTCATAATTTATAAATTTAGGCCTATTTTAGAAATAAAATAAATAGACTTAGGCTCATTTAAATAAAATTGAGTAGGAATTAGGCTCATTAGCTTTAGGTTCATTTGTAAATTAAAATATATAAATTTAGCTCACTTTAATTAAAAATATGTAGATTAAACTAACTTAGGGTAGATGTGCTTTGTATGAATGCATTTCTTATATGTTTTTTCATGATTAGTTGCCTTTGGGATTGATGGATGTTTAATTAGGGTTTATATGAAATTGCATGTAATTAGAGGATAAGATAGTAATTCATAAACTAATTCTAAATGAACACGAGACTAAAAGAAGTTGGTATTCCGTATCCAGAACTTATGGTTGTGGTATTAACTTGTATTAGAGAATTGAGTTACAACCGCCTTCTATTTGTCCCAGTTATTACCCTGTGTGGCGACTCCTCATCTCCACGCCATGTCTTTGTGACAGTGGTTAGTGTGTTCCCTAGAGCCCTGAGCTCAAACAGTGGCGCAGTTGCAATAAACTTGGACTCGCCCTAAACCCCGCCGTCTACAGTTATCCTCATCCAAAAAAAAAAAAAAACTCAACATTTTTTTCAGTACTTCTTGACCATTTCCAAGTTCCTTGAAGTTGTCTTTCGAAAGGTGACTGCTATAAACAAACACAACATAGAAATTTCAAAACAAAATAATAATAATAATAAACACATAGATTCATCAAAACAAAAAATTATTAAAAAACATAGAGATTCTTCAAAATAATAAATACTAATAATGAACCTAGAGATTCTACACAAAAATTCAGCAAAACAGTAATTATAATAATAATGGTGGAGGAGATATCAAAGACTGCTAAAGCTTAGCAACCAATCTTTTCAAACCAATGGATACGTATGGAGATGGTAAAATTAGTTTCCAACAATATTTAACAACACATTAAGAGAAGGCTTTAGGATGATTTCAAATGGACATGAGAAGTTGGATTTTCATGAATTCATCACTCTTCATTGCTTGTGCTTCAGTGAAAGAGTCTGCTTCTGTGATGAGTGTAAAGTGTTTTTAGCTGGAGTTCGCTTCACTTGCATTAAATGCTTTAATGGTTCTAGTGATACTTAACAACAATGATCATAAGTATTACCATAACTATTGAAGCATTTAACACAATGCTTAACGCAAAAATAAAGCTTGTATATAATCCTATTCATTCAAGTAATTTATCTTTTATGTTTCACTCAAATTCAAATCAACTGAGCTTTTATATGTTCTTCTGTAAATTAAAGAAAAAGGTTACGTTGAAGCATTCAAGTAACAAAAACTTAAATTTTCATTTAAATTTTTATGTATACAAATCATCTGTCAAATAACATAATTAATCATTTAAAATTTTAGTATATTCTCTTAAAAGTGTTTTTACATAGATTTAAAATCATTTATAAAGATGAGAAAGATAAAAGGTGCAATGTTACTAATTAATGTGATAATTGGTGCATGTTTTGACATAGCTTCAATTTTGTGTGATCAATTCATTAGAGAGGAAAAAATGAAATCAAAAGGAAATGAAGTAGTGGGGTTGTGGGGTTTGTCTACCAACAAAGGAGTTGAGATGATTTTACATTGAAAACATTGGATAATCTATTTTCCTTTTCTTTAAGTTATCCCTTTCTTTATTATCATTATTCTTTTTAACATTTTTTGGGGTTATTTTCACCCATGGTACCCAACATTTTGACCTGTGACCACCATGGTACCCAACTTTCAAATCATAACTTAAAACTGACCAACTTTTGTTCCGGTTACCAGTAAAGAGTTCGAAGTTATTTTCCAGACGGTGATCATGATGGGTCACTTACGTGGTCATGATGTGTCAAATTTAATGTCAAGCTGGCAAACTAAAAGCAGCCACATCATCAAGCTCACGTACATGGCGCCACGTGTCAGTGGGACCGACTATGTGGACAAAAAGCTGCAAGCAAGTGTACTTTTTGAAACCCAATAGCACCCACTCTTCCTACATCAAACCCACTACTTGAACCCAATACCCACCTCATCAAAACACCAATCACTCATCCTCACTTAACCAACCATGCATATCCAACGACATCATTCCTCAAATTCAGCAAAACACACCTCGTCTGTCCCCACCTGTCACCTAACCTCACCCACCGTCACCTATCACCCTTACACCCTCCAACCTACACCTTGCCATCACTCCACCACCTCCGATCCTCATCCCTAATAGCCACCATCTTGCCGGTCAATCTCCTTTGTCTGTCCCTATCGTTGCACCCTCCCTCAATCATAAAATCCATCACCCGACCCCGCTGCCACCTCCATCGCTCAACACACAATGCCACCCAACACCACCTCGCTTTCCCCAGTAGCCTTCGATGAGAAGCCATCAGCAGCTATCCCTGATGCTACCTCTGCATCATCCACCACCTCCTCACCTTTCCTTCTCTCACCTGCTGCTAGCTCTGGCCACTCTCAATCTCCCTTGCTCGCCATCGACAGCTTGGATGCTTCTCCTATGCCTTCACCTATAACTAACGACTTCGCCAATAATACTGATCCACCGCTCTCTCGTCTTTCACTCTGTGATTTACCTGATTTAAGTAACAATTTAATTGTTAATTTGTCTTTTGCAGGCAACCATTCAACATCATTACCTCCCAGACATGGCCATCTCATGATCATAATTCTTCCTTCTGATTCATAAAATGAAATAAAATAAATCTTTTTGGTTGGTTGGTTTGATGTGGCAGTAATGTTTGTTAATGATATGGTTTTTTACTATTACTATTGTTCATCTTCTTCTGTTTTCTCCCAACCAAAAAACTAAATCTAAAAAAGATGTAGTTAGGCCTCTTCTTCCTTCAATTGAAATCACCTCAAGTGAAAGTGAAGCCCATCATTCTATCACTTATCACTCATCATCACTGTCTCAGTTGAAAGCAGCAATCTTGTTGTTAACAAATTAAAATTAATTCTTCCCTTCATTTCATCATCATCATCATCGGTGTTTCAATAGAATAGCAATTAGCAGTAATCTTTTTATTAACAAATCAAAACTCTTCTCATTCTTTAATGTCTGTCTGTCCATCTATGTTGCTTTGTGTCAACCAAACAATGACTAACACCACCCTGAAAACTAGATAAACAAATTTGATCCCAAAAAAAAAAAAGAAAATCAAAATCAAATGCCATTTAACATTTACCAAATAGGGCAACTAACTAACTATTCCAACTCCTATCCAATGGGGGATCTGTGCTAATGTATTAGCAGAGACCACAATAATCTACCAACATCCCCATCTCTACAATCAACAACACAACAACTCCCTACATTCAGAGTTCGTGAACTTTTTCTAATTACTCATCTTGTTATGCCTAGAATTCTTCCTAATAATTTTCCTTTTCCTTTCTTGGTAACCTGCATGTCAGGAGTAAAAAGAAACAATTCAGCATCATCCACCTACTACAACTTTTAAAATTATCCAAACAAACATTTATCTTTGGGAAAAGGTGCATTAATGCCCCTAATGTTTACCCCGTGGAGCAGATAAGCCCTTAATTTATTTTTTGGACCAAAAAGTACAAAATTAAGTTTTTAAAAAGATTTAAGCCCCTGTCTTTGATGGCGGTTTATATTTCTATTAACTCTAGTTGACGTAGCCATTTTTTATCAAAAAAAAAAAGTTGACATGGCGAGCATGCCGAAGTTTCCACTATACACGCCAGTACAAACCGAAGCCATCTCCATTGACCTTTTATAATACCCATTCCCAAATAAGTTTGTTACTATTCCTGCCAGAAGACCGCAATATTGACAACCATCCCGTCGACACCAACATCTCCATTGGGTGCACCAAGTGGTGCTGTTTGTGGTACATAAATGGGTTGGTGAAATGGCCATGCCTATTGACCTGGGCATTGAGTTGCTGAGTTGCCTACCCAAATAAACGACTAGTTTTTTTCATGTTCTAGGCATGAAAGCCACAGTTGCTCATGCAAAACCCTTCAACAACAACATCTTGGGCTGTTAAAACAAAGGTTAAGCTTAAGCCTCTTGTTAAAAGAAGAAGAAGAAGAAGAAGTAAGAAGGAGAAGAAGAAAAATGGATCCATCAAACCTCTACTTTCTTTTGTTATTCTTCTTAATTGATTTCATTAAACAAACACAAATCATGAAAGATTCAACCTCCCACAATGACACCGTCAATGTACAGAAAACAACATCAACCACGACGGCTATCCCAAACCCATTATCACCTCTGTCAAATCTTTCGCGCTTGCCACCGTTGCCAATCTTGGCCCTGGATTCGACTTGTTGGGTTGGAAAAATGCAAGAATTCAATTTAGTTGGTGAATGAACATTTTATTGTTAGTTTATAATAACAAAGTACCATGCGATTAATGAAAGTGATTTTGTAATGAATGATACTCAACTGGGCAGGAACAAATTTGTTTTTCCTTATTGCATTTGTTGTTTACAGATCTGATTATAAATCTTTAGAAGCTGAAAATTGGTCATTAATGACGTGTTCCATAATGCTAAAGCTGGAAAGGCAATGAATATTAATTACTAGCTGTGGGAATCAATAATGCTCTTTCTGCATCTTTAGTAATCTGCTGCTCCTTTATTAAATTAATTGCATGCTCGAGATGCCCATCGTTGGCAATCCAAACTCATATTCTACCATGTTAACTCTAATCATCTGCCTCTTTTTCGATTAAAATAGCATCAAATTCTCTTTCACTTCTGCCTTCTCGCTCCCACTCCCTGATCATCTGCCTCTTTACCTACTGTCATACTCAATCATGACAGTGTGGTATTCCCGGCCAGCCTTGCCAAGCTAGTAAATCTTCTTGTTCATTTCAGTACGATGGTGATAACCGTTCTGACCAGCCCTAGCAATAGTGAATGAGACTCCTGCAGGATGCCAGGCACCAATACAAGCAACTTTGTGAAAACCAATTTTGCAAGGGAGGCGGGTGACATCCCAACGTGTGACAACACCTTCATAACCTTTACCCTTGGTTACACCAATGATGTCAATCATTTGACGCTTTTGGAAAACAGCATGGATAGGCACTTGCTTTTCAAAAAAGCCATAGGCAAAATCCACCTTTTGAGCTACACTTCCACCATTAACCTGTATCTCCATTAAGTAAGCTTTCTTTTAATCCCTTCATTTTCCTGATCTGTAACAATATTGCACAACACAAATTAAATCCTTGATAAGTAATAAATCAAGGAATTATGGAATAAAAAAGAAAAGTCTGAGTAAAATTAGGTCAATCTGATAAAAGAAGGTAATTTAAGTGAAATTTCGTCACTGTCTCTCAATAACCAAAAAACCAAAAAATGCCACCATGATAAGCTTTCTCACAAAAATGTTCAACGATTAGTGAAACATAAAGGATATTACCTGAGTGTGGGCTAAGACACGAACAACATATGCACATTTCTTAATTTTCTCTAGCTGTGCTTGGATAATCTTCTTCCCTTCATCAGTCTCAAATTGTTTAGGTATTTTGTAAAATCTTCTCTTCACCTCCTCACTAAAATGTTGAGCCCAACCAATGTTCAGGGAACGAAGGCCACGTGAAGTTCTCACTAAGTGGGATCTCTATCTAGAGATAATCCTTATCAGTCTACCAGGCCACTGAGTTTCCGGTACAGCGGAGATAAGGGACATGAGATCGTTGCGGCCGAAGAATTTGGTGAGAAATAAGGTGGTCGAAGCATTTGGCGAGAAATAAGATTACTGCATCCCTTTCGTAAAACTCGGTAACCGTTGCAGCTCATATCCACTGTGGATCACCTCAAGTGCAATGAATAGAGAGAGTGTTTACTGGTGTTAGTGTCGATGGCGGCAGCAACGATGATTCTTCCAGCCGTGGAAACTCAAGAACACATACCAGCTGAAATTGTCAAACATGGCCACGTATTTTGCCTCTTGTATCAAACGACAACTCCAATTTATTTTGTTTCTTTTTGTAAAACATGGCCAGCTCATATGAAACTAGCGGACATATAAATTGCCGTCAAAGATAGGGGCTTAAATCTCCTAAAAAACTTAATTCTGTGCTTTTTTTATCCAAAAAATACATTAAGGGTTTATCCACTCTACGGGATAAACAATAGGGGCATAAATGCACCTTTTCCCTTTATCTTTTTACAAAAAAAATAGCACCATCACCATCACCTACTTACAATTGATATTAACGGAACTCATTATGCAAATCATAATCATCATCCTCTTCATCGCTGAAAATAGCACTATAAAATACATATGTGTTCTCAATCATCTCCGTCAGTGATAGCCGCCCATCTTTATCTGTATCAGCCAGCAATATGTGATGTTTCACACAATGTTCAATAGCCAATTCTACAACCAACTTTACTGCACTCTGTATCAAATAGATAAAGGGTTTTGAGAAATTTTTAAAACGAATTTCTAGGGATAAGATGAGTTTAGTGCTTCATGTTTTGGTGGAAACGAATTTTGTTAGAGGACAAGAAAAGTTATCAATGGAGATCGAAAGAAGGATGAAGGAGAGGAGAGTATCCGGATGCATAGAATCATGGGGCGATAATAGGGAGGGAGAGTGAAAATGGAAATGACAGATCTTGTTTTTTTTTTTTGGAAATAAGTTAAAAATTTTCAATTTAGGTAAAATAATGTGGTCAACAGTCAAAAAGTAAACTTGCAGCTTTTTGTTTAACTCCAGACTCTTTACTGGTAACCGGAATAAAAGTTGGCTAGTTTTAAGTTATGATTTGAAAGTTGGGTACCATGATGGTCACAAGTCAAAATGTTGGGTACCGTTGGTGAAAATAACCCCATTTTTTTGGAATTAGTTTTTTATCTAATATTTTTCAGTAAAAAAATAAAATAAATTGAGTAGAATTTTTTAATTAGATAGTTACTTCATTTAAATTATTTGTTTTATATTTTATAACGGTGTGTTTTACAAAATGCAATAAATTTTATAAATTGTAGAAAATAAATGGATTTAAAATAAAAATAAAAAATTAAATAAAAAGAAGTGTAAAAGTGAATAGATGTTAGGAGATTAATCAGAGTGAAATTATGCATTAGGCCATGTCTTTTATGTTTGAACTTCTGGCTTTATTTTGCATGCATTTGTATTGTTTGGTGCATGTGCTTTGAATATGTATAAGGCCCTTCAATCATTAAACAACCAGACAATAATTGTGTCTACAAAAGAAAATTACAAACCAAAAGAAAAGCCAATAACTAACACAAAAGTACAGGAGAAAAATGCAAAAATAAAAAAACAATAGAACGTGCCATTTAAAAACCAAGAACACCAAAGAAAATAAAGAAACCAACAGATCAATAAACAGCAGCAAATGCAGCAAACCAAGAAACATGCAGCAACAGAAATAAAGCAGCCTAAAGCAAAGTTGAGGCGAGCAGCAGCAGTTATAAAAACCGAAAAATCAAAAGTTCAAAAGCGAACAACAACAGCAACTATAAATTGAAGGACTGCCCTTGTGTTGTTTAATTTCAATAAAATATAAAGGCCTGTCCATTTGAAGTTAATGTAACTATTTCCTCAAGTAGATCATTAATTCTTACAATGTTTTGAATCCTTATGCATATTATCAACAAAAGTACCAGGTTTCCTCCAGTGTTGTATAAATAAAACTGGTGTATTCCTACCAGGCCTAGACTCAATTCCTGAACCAAACATGTCCACTAACACCTAATTCTGGATTTTCAATAACCATTTCTTTTTTAATTTGTGTGTTGGTTGGATTTTTTCCTACAATAAGAAGATTAAAATTGTTTTCCAAGCTCTTCTTTAGTGATCTAATTACTTCCAAAATTTGTAAACTATTGCTAGCGAAAGCTTCCATGCACTTAACTAAATCATCCTTAACATTCCTGTGCATAAATTCCCTGCTCAATAGCTCATCCAGCTCTTTGTCATCCCCATTGATCATGCCTTTATCACCATCTTTTCTTGGATTAATTCTTAGTAATGCAATATTCGCCTTTGGATTGCTCGACATCCTGATTACTAATGCTAATGATTCGCGATAATCAGCACCACCAAGAAACAGCACAGCAATGTTGCTGAACAACCTATATTGACCATCTAATGTCTTTATTGGAGCAGGACTAGAACCTTTCTGTAACAAAATCTCAAACGTGCAGGGTCCAATGGCCTGAAGTCGAGCATTGAAATTGCACAATGCGACATTTTTCTGTATGTGATCAAGCTTTTCTTCTTTGAATATGTGGAAAGGAACAATGATCAAAGGAACATGTCTATCTTCGGCGAGATTTCAATGATGTTGTGCATTGTCTTGTATGCAGCTGCCATAACAAATGGATGTATTGAGACTAGACCATTGGAGCTACTTGAATAATTACACAAACAATTTGATGCGAGCCATGGTCTCTTTCCATGGACACTGTAAGGGTTCAACAAGGCTGTGTTTCGGGCGGTGAGCCCAGTGACGTGGATAACATAAGCACTTGTGGGACTAATAGCATTCGGGTTGAATGCTTCGAGTGATTTGATGATGCCATGAACATTGTCTTCTTGGTAAATGCTCATAGCGACATGTAGCTCTGCATCTAGAGGTGTTGATTGGAGTGTTCTTAACTACTTTGTTGCAGAATCAAGATTGTTAAGCCTATCTTGAGGATTGTACAAAATGTTTATAAATGGACTAAAGAAAGTGATGAATAAAGCACTAGATAGCACTAATGCTGTATAGCATTGCTCATCCACAGCCTGCAGAGAAAAAAAAAGGTTCTTTTGATATTACATGTATAAAGTCCATAAAATACACAATTTTTTGGTTTAAACCATCGGTATCCACAACCAACTAGATTTTGACTCACCATAGGAGCTACTAATTGATTGATAGTTGTAAAAAAATAAATGATGTTTAGTACCTAATTATAAAACAATAAAAATTTTGAGCACTACAAATGCACAAAATGCATTGCAAATATTGCCCAATTTGTTAAGAAAATTATCGAGTCATTGTTCAGAGTCTTTAAAAAATCAAACAAATCAAAACCATCTCTTGCCATTATATTTCTTTGAAGTACCCTACCACTACTTATATATATTACTAATTTCTTTACCTTCTGGTTTTTAAAAAATAAATAAAATAAATATTTGAGAGGGATCCAACACCTACTTCAAAAAAGAAGCATATGTAGTCTGTAGCTTTTGTCTGCTAGGAGTTAGTCATCCATAATCACAATCATATGAAACAAAAACATATAGCCTAACTCATTTCTCGTCACATAATATTGACCATTCTCTGCATCTTCAGTTTTCCTTTCATTAACCCATATTGACTGATCTGATTAAACCAAGTAGGATAGAATACACAATTTTAACCTTCAAATGTTAAAGCTTGACTTGAATTAATAACACTGAACTCGAATGTGTTTGACTTGAAATTTAAAAGTACAGTAATTTATGGTTGACTCACCTTGATTTTAGGCAAATATTGATATATTGAAAGCTCAAAATACCCTCTCAAGTTCAAAATAATCCCAATGAGAAAAGCATTTTGAAGTCTTATATTGAGATGAACTGAAGCCACCATAGTTCCAAGAATTTAAGCCAAATAACAGTAAAAGAGATTGTTTCATAGATGAAAAATAAATTAAAAAATACCGAAAATAAATAAAAATATAAGAAAAATAAACAAAAAATATTATGAGATTCATATACTCTTATAATTTGTATTCCGGTCACTTCAAAATTTTTGAAAAATAAAATTGTCGCTCCATTTGTAATGAATAAAAACTAATAGTTTTATATTAAAAATCTTTCTAATTTGATTAGTCTTTTATAAATATAATTAACAATTTAAATTTCATTGTATATAGAATTGTGTTAAATTAGTTATTACAAGATGATAATTATTTTTATAGTTCTATTCGAAATGAATTGAGTTAGTTAGTATTCAATTAAGTTTGCATAATAGTGGTTGAAATAAAAAAAATAAATGCATAAAATGTGAGAATAGAAACAATAAGAAGTGAAATTAATGAAAAACAAAAAAAAAATAATTATGTTAAACAACGGAAAAGAAAAAAAGGAAAAGAGAAAGAAAAGGAAATGAAATGAAAGGAAAGGGAAAA
Source organism: Mallotus repandus (assembly GCA_949671775.1). Classification (NCBI taxonomy): domain Eukaryota; kingdom Viridiplantae; phylum Streptophyta; class Magnoliopsida; order Malpighiales; family Euphorbiaceae; genus Mallotus; species Mallotus repandus. The sequence goes on along the minus strand of CATIWM010156079.1, from coordinate 14,576 downwards.
AAAAAAAAGCAATTGAAAAGCAAGAAGAGTGGGCTATGTATTGATTAATCTTTTTTTAAATTCTATGTATATAGAATTCTATATATTTTTTAATATAAATTTTTTATAACAATAAAAAAATTTATTTGAAATTTTATTATATATATATATATATATATATATATAACCTTCCGTTAATAGTTGAGATATTGAGGAATATCTAGAAAGATATTAATGTATTATTTTAAAAAATTATTGAATTTGTAATTCAGATTATTTTGTTTATCTAATTTATGTAGTCTCTTTACCTAAACTTTTGTTTAATCTTTTAAACAACATCAAAATTCCTTAAAAAAATTTCTTCAACTCAACCTTAACCAAAGAGCAACCCTATGTCTTGTGTTTCTTTTATATTAATCCTATTTTAGAAAGCAGCGTATTGTCTAAACTGAGCCTTCACAAGGTTGAGGTTAAGGATAACTGTAGCCAATAATTTTCAAATATTTTTTGTTGTTGCTTGTTATATTATTAAAATACAATTAAGTGATTAATAAATAATATTTAAATAGAAGTTTGATGGTGAAAAAAAAAATGAAGCTTAGTACCTAAATAATAAAAATTTTGAGCACTACAAATACACTAAGAGCGTGTTTGGATGCAATCATTTAATTTGAAATCTTAAATTTTAAATATTGAAATTTCAAATATAAAAATTTTAAATAACATGTAATTACATATCATTTCAAATCCTTATTAAATAAGCTATTAAATTTAATATGAATTTATTTGAAATTTTCATAATACAAATCTATATAGTTTTCAAATAAAATTTTTTATTGAAATTTAAATTCGTACTCAAATTTCTGGCATCCAAATACATCGTTATGAATTGCAAATATCGCCCAATTTTTTAATAAAATGATTGAAAAGATAATTGTGTCATTGTTCCCGGTCTTTAAATAATCAAACAAATCGAAACCATATCTTGCCATTACTTTTCTTTGAAGTACCCAACCCACTACCTAAATATATTACTAATTTCTTTGCCTTCTGTTTTAAATAAAATAAATATTTGAGAGGGATCCAATCCAACTCCTACTTCAATAAAGAAGCTCATGTACTCTGTGGCTTTTGTCTGCTAGGAGTCAGTCAACCATAATCATAATCATATGAAACAAAAACATGTAGCTTAACTCATCGCTCTTCACATAATATTCACCATTCTCTGCATCTTCAATTTTCCTCTCATTAACCCTTATTTCTTTTCTGAACCCTTTGAGAATCAACTGACCATTATGGCTGAGACTCTCCTCAGTTTTGTGGTGGAAGGAGCTCTGTCAAGGGTGCTTTCACTCATGACTACTGAAATCACTCTTGCTTGGAATCTCAGGGTTGACCTCAAGAAGCTTCAAGAATCGCTCACCATGATTCGTGCTCTGCTCCAAGATGCTGAGGAGAAGCAGATCGAAAGGGAACCTGTCAGGCTTTGGCTCAAGAAGCTCAAAGATGTAGCCTACGATGCTGCCGATGTGTTTGATGAATTGGGCTATGAGAATCTTCGTCGACAGGTGGAGATGCAAGATCAACAAAGAACGGAGGTAAGCACCTGTAATCCATTCTCCAAAGTCACTCGTTATGCTAAAAAGGCTGCATTACAAGTCAAATTGGCGAACAAAGTTAAGAATATAAATAAGTCCCTGGCTGAGATTAAGAATGAAGCTATTATGATTCTTGAACTTCAAGTCTCATCATCTAGAGATCTGGCAGTCCCTCAGATTGGCTTGGAGCGAAAGACAGACTCAATACTTGACAATCCAGTTGTAGGGAGGGATCGAGATTTCTCTAAAATTGTAAACTTGCTGAGTTGCTCCTGTGACAAACAGGTGCTTACCATTGTTACCATCGCGGGCATGGGCGGTCTTGGTAAGACTGCCTTGGCCAAACTAGTGTGTCAAGAAGCAATGAATAGAAAGCTCTTTGATGTTAAAATGTGGATTTGTGTTTCTGATGATTTTTCGGAACAAAATTTTTTTGATGAAATGCTGCAAAGTCTCCGTGGAGACAAGGGGGGGTTGACCAACAAGGATGCAACCCTTCAACATCTTACAAAAGAGCTGGAGGAGAAGGAAGAGGAGAAGGAAGAGGGGAAGAAAGAGGGGAAGAAAGAGGGGAAGAAATTCCTTCTTGTTCTTGATGATGTGTGGGATGGTGCATTGAAGAGCTGGAAGGACTTTAAGACGCGTTTGTTAACAATTTGTAAGAAGAATGGAAATGTCATTATCGTGACAACTCGCAGTGAGGAAGTGGCATCTGCAGTGAAGACTGCTACTGAGTACATGCATAATTTGAATGTCTTGTCTGATGAAGATTGCTGGTCCATTATTGAAAGACAAGTACATGAAAATGAAGGAGCACCCATAACTTCAGAGCTGGTGACTATTGGAAAGGAAATTGCAAAAAAATGTGGAGGAGTACCTTTAGCTGCAAAAGCTTTGGGTGGGATGTTGAGTTCTAAGAAAAAAAAGGAAGCTTGGTTGTCCATTAAGAATAGTGATGTTCTGAATGCAGTAGATGGAAAGGAAAATGTGAAGGCCATATTAAAATTGAGTTTTGATCACTTGCCTTCATATTTGAAATCATGTTTTGTGTACTGTTCGATTTTTCCAAAAGAAGTTTTCATTGAAAAAGAGGAATTAATTCAACTTTGGATGGCTGAAGGTTTTCTTGAGCCACCCAACGTAGATGTGGGGATTGTTAAAAAAGAACAAGTGGATATGGGGGTCGGGTATTTTAATGCCTTACATTATAACTCCTTTTTTCAAGATGTAGAAAGGGATACATTAGGTAATATTGTAGGATGCAAGATGCACGATCTTGTGCATGATCTTGCATTGTCTCTTTCCAAGTCTGAACTATTGACTTCAGAAAACTACTCAAAAGGCGATTCACAAGGTGCAGTGGACTTGTCATGCATAAGACGTGTTAATGTGGATAGTGAAGATGTAGAAAATGCAGTGGCAGCTCTAAAAGATGATGCTAGGAAGTTGCGTACAGTATTCTTACGAGAAAAGGATGCTGTGTTTGATAAATTGTGGAAGTTGAAAAACTTGCGGAGTCTAAAGTTAAAAGGTTCTGCAATTGTGGAGTTGCCATCTTCAATTGGTGAGTGGAAACACTTGAGATATCTTGATGTGTCAGACACTGAACTAAAAGCCTTGCCTGAGTCCATCACCAAGCTTTACAGTCTACAAACATTAAGATTCCTCAAGTGCAGGTCACTTAGAGAGCTTCCTAGAGAGAAAATGAAGAATCTGGCGAGCTTGAAGCACGTTGAATTTAGTTTTGATTGGCAGGTGCCAAGTGGGTTGGGCAGGCTATCCAGTCTTGAAAGGTTGCCAATGTTCGTTGTGGGTACTAATAGGGGAGGTAGCATTGAGGAATTAAAGTGCTTGAATGAGCTGAGAGGGGAGTTGAGGATAGAACAGCTTGAGAAGGTTAGAGATAAGGAAGAGGCGGAGAAAGCAAAAGTGCAGGAGAAAAAGAGAATAACGGCCCTAGAATTTGTTTGGAGTGAAGATAGAGGAGGAAGCTGCAGGAATGATGAAGAGGTGCTGGAAGGACTCCACCCTCACTTAGACATAAAGAAGATAAAGATCGAGAAGTATGTGGGTAAAAACTTTCCAGTGTGGGTAATGAATATGAAAGTTCCAGATAATGGTTCTACTAGTTTCAAACTAGATAGTCTGGTGGAGCTGAAATTGAAGAACTGCAAATTCTCTGAACAAATTCCAAGCCTGGGAATTCTTCTGAATCTTAGATATCTTGAAATAGATGGGATGAGAGAAGTGCATTGTATAGGGAATGAGTTTTACGGGATCGATGGCAGTGGCAGTGGTGGCAGTGGATGGAAGTTGTTTCCTAAATTAAAAAAACTTATTTTACGGGAAATGGAGAATTTAATTGAATGGAGGGCACCAGAAGTAGGTGAGGGTGAGAGAGTTGAAGAATTATTTCCTTGCCTTGAAGAAGTGAAAATTATACGTTGTAATGCTTTAACCAACTTCGGAATAACCAATAGTTCATCACTTGTCCAACTTGAAATTAGGGCATGTGCTAAACTGTGTATTTTATTTGATGAAGTTGATTCCTCCTTCCCTTCTCTTAAGAGTTTGGTGATAAATTATTGTTCAAGTTTAACAAGTATTTCAAGAAGGGCACTGCAGTCATTCACTTCTTTGGAGAAGTTGTCTATATTTGGTTCTTTCAGGCTGTCATCTATTCCGGAAGAGATAGGGAAATTGACTTGTCTTACTCATTTGAACATATCAAATTGTGAAAGGCTGGCATCTATTCCGGAGGAGTTAGGGAAATTGACTTGTCTTACTAATTTGAGAATATCAAATTGTCAGAGATTGAGTTATTTTCCAAAGGAGATTTTAGGCAGCCTCACACGATTGGAGTCATTAGATGTTGGTAATTTCTCAGAGGAGTTCTCTTACCTCAGTTCTTCAAACCTTCAAAATCTCAATAGCTCTCTTCGACGTCTAAGTATAATAGGAAATGATAGAATCAAGTCTCTGCCAGATCAGCTTCAAAACCTCACTTCCCTCGAATCTTTGGCGATTTGTGGATTCTATAAAATGGAAGCGTTGCCAGAGTGGTTGGGGAACCTTTCTTCTCTTCAATCCCCTTCTATTTTTAATTGTCCCAATCTGAAGCATCTACCCCAACAGCAGCAGCAAATGTAACATCTTTCTAAATTAACACATCTTCATATTCGTTATAATTGTTCTGATGAGCTTTATGAAAGTTTAACTAAGCATAGTGGCTTTGAATGGGATAAGGTTTCTCATATTCCTTATGTATTTTGGGAAGGTAAAAATTCTGTTATTCCCAATATCAAATTCTATCTGTTATTGAATTCATTGTTTTGAGTTGTTCTTAATGACATATCTGCTTCTTTATTAATTTTCCTCCGTTTGGCCACACATCAATTTTGTTTCTTTCATTATTTTCTGTTCTTGTCTCAAGTTTCACTATCCTGTTATTCTAATGTTTCATGATTTTCTTGGTCCTCTTTTCTGTTTTTTTTTTCCTATCATCAGGATGATTGGGATTATTTAGTATAGGTTGGGCGTATTAGGATCAGCCTGATTGATTTTTCTTCCTATCTTCCTATCTTATTAATAATAAAGAAAAAAATTCAATATCTTATTAATAATAAATAGTATGATCTTGAATGCAATCGACATTAAGTTGAAAAAGACAAGTCTGTATCCTGATTGATTTGTGCAGGGCATTTGCGATGATCAGATCATATACAAGTTAAAGCATGTTAGAGCAATATATAGTCTCATAAATGTTGGTTTTAGAGATGAATGTATAATGCCGATTTGATAATTAATATCTTTGCATACCTTACTAGAATTGATAGCCTCGCTATGATTGTGTTATCAACAAGATTGTGAAGGATTTCCCATTGTTTGCTATGATTGTGGTATCAGCAAAGATTGTGAAGGATTTCCCATTGTTTGCTATTCATGTTATTTTTATAAGGTTAATGCACATAGAGATGTTTTGAGATAGATTCTTGAATAGAAATTGAGACTGCACTGTAGCAAGTATATGAAGCCATCACATGTCTGCATGTTGAAATGCAAGCTGTACTGTGAATTTTAGATTGCAGCTTAATGCCTAAACTGAGAATTAATCTCACCGTGGGGAACGTGATTTAAACCTAAGACCTCTCCCCCTTAAGGCAAAGGTAAGTGCCCTTGACACATGAGGTGGGCTTAAGTGCTATAGTATCTTTTTCAATAGTATACTTTTAGGAAGCAAAATATTATTCGCCCACTGTAGGACCCTGCTTAGACCAAGTAACAAAAGAAAACCGCCTACACCAAGCTCACTGCCCACTGCCTCTCCATATCCACTGTAGGACACACCATTGTAGAAAATGTCATGTACATAAAGAAAACCCAGGATTAAGTCCCTTACTAGTGATGCACTGGAACTAACAACTAAGGAACAAGCAGCAAAAGGAAAGGCTTACTACTAGTCTGAAAATATGTGGCACAATTAACTGTCATACAACAACTCCACATTCTGAAACTATGGCAACTCTTGTAAGAATCAGCCTTTTCTAATTTCACATTCCTTGGCTCAAGTCTCACCAGAAGGCCCATTGCTGGTTATGGCAATGGCTGACATATTGGTTCTAATGAATTTTTATGCACTTGAATGAAACAACAATGGCTAATTGATTAATTTATACCTGCCATCCTTTGGGGATATTAAAATCCATTAAAGCTAATATCTCTTGTTGTGAGTCGAAAGTTGCAAAAAATTGGAGAATAAAATCTCATGACCTCCTGAGCTATCCTGCATGTGTACTTCATCATTTGCATTTCACTCCAAGTGAGTCCAAATTCATTGCTACCCCTTTGGCTCTGACAACTTCCATTTGCTCTATCATATAAACACCAAAGCAGATGTTTAAGAATCAGATCGAAAGCTGAATGAAAATTTCTACATGGTTTTAAATTTTCACTACCTTCAAGAACCTAGTTAGAGACCTCAGCATCCCTGGAAAGGTAGCTCACCAGGGGGTCATAAGAATTGATGTGGTATAGTGACTAGCCACAATCACAGACAGGAAAATATCAAGAAACACCTCTTCTTGCAAAGGGTTATCGTTCTCATCTCTCAGAAACAGTGCCCTCTTTCAGTTCTATTCTCTTGACATCTATAAGTTCTGAGAGCCTTTTACAAAGCCTGGCTTCAGCTTCCAGAGTTTTATGATAAACGGTTCCAGGAAAATTCAATGGAAGTGCCCAAGATCCTTTAACTGTAATCACCATCAGGCAATCCAAAAAATATACTACTTGTGACATTAAATGCGATCTTCTTCATCAGTTTCACAATCTGTACAGAGTCTTTGCCATGCAGTTCCTGTAATAATCAATCCCTTCAACTCCTGTATATCAAGCACAAGGAAAATGAAAAAATACTACTAATTATGAAGGTTTGATCAGTACTTAGTAACTTCCTGAGTTGTTCCTGAACCAGTAAATCCATTACACCCACAGACTTTTGAATGCTTTCAGGCTTTAAAAATCCAACTATTGCAACGCTGATAAGCTTATGGCGAGATCCTGAAATTTCAAAAAGGTTGTTCTCTCCACGTATCTGGAAACAGGCGATTTCCTGAAAGCAACGCTATCTCGTGCCTAACTGGTCAAGATCACCACTTTGGAGCCAAAGAGGGAGGTCCTGGACACGGCTCCGAACCTGTCCATACGTTCCTAAATCTACTCTTCAGTCTTGTCCTATGTCCTTGCTCTTGCAAAACTGATGGATTCACCCACAAGTGGACATCCAAATGAACCTCGGGGAAGTTTCTTGCCTCCAAGTTGAGAAGCTATAAGTTTAAACGGGGTAGCAGCATGCAGGAATCAGGGCAAATAGTAGTGTTATCAAGATTATGATTAATGCAGGCATTTTTTGATTCAAAAATGGTAGATAAATAATTTTCAAGGCACTCCAAGAAAATTTGTTACCATCATTTTCAAACTGAGCAAGGCACATGTCAGAATTATGGGACATCAAAATGTGGTGCTCAGCTTTATTATGCTTATATCGATATAGATAGATGTTACACCTAAAGGCGATTCGCTCAAAGCACCAGCAAGAAAATTTCCCCATTGATAATCACTCACACCAGCCACAGATAAAGCTCCTACAATCATCACAGTGGCATGAAATTCATTTTTGTAGGGCCGGCCTTAAAACATAGAGCACAAATAGAATTGGCACAACCACTACGATAAGTTTCTGGAAAGAACTCAAAACAGATCTTTGCGTATAAAAATGAATGTTGAGACTGTAGCTGCATGACTAAATAGCTCGAGAAGCATAGCAGAGGTCATCGCAAGCCAGCCCAGTTCAGTAGTTACAAGGTCTAGTAGCTCTTCCATGACATGAGCAACAATGGAGAAGTAAGTTGTGGAAAATGCATTAGGCAAGAAAAAAAAATTTCAAGTCCATAAACAACCAGATTTGTACTCTTCATCAGTGATATAGCTGAAGAATTTTATGGCTAGAGGTACAACGTAGCTACATAAAACAATGGTCCAAGCATTTCTTGCTGCTCTAACAATCATATTTGTGTCCATTTTAACTGCTATAATGAAGGTGTAGAATGCTGCACCAAGTGTAGCCAATGTATTCAAAAGCAATATATCTGTTTCTGGAAACATTGTGTTCTTGAATGTCTTAAATGTCTACAATATCTGAAATTTTCTGAAAACATTCAATGTCTCAATTTACTTGCTCTTCCAGCTAATTCGTGATAAATCACATTCTTATTACTAAAATGTAGAAGAACAGAATATTAAGCATGGAAAAATCCCCCTTTGCTTGTTCTTTGATTTATTTACTTAATTAGCTATTTTATTTATTTTAATTTGATTGATATATACACACGCTGACTATTTGTGTGTTTTGTGGGGCTGAATGAGTTCAATAATGATGGAGGAGAAGCAAAGGGTGAAAATTTTAAGAATCCGAATTAAAAATCAGGTTTGGGCGATGATAAGGAACAAGCAAGAAAGGATTAAAAAATCATGGGATCTTAGCTCCATGGCTGACAGAATACTTTCCAAACTGTATGTGCCTTTAGTCTTCTCTCTCTAATTGATGCTTTCTTTGGTGGCTGAGAGTTCTTTGTATGATTTTGTGGTTATTGCTTGTTTTATAATTGATGCTTTTGAAAATATCTTGCTATGGATGTAGAAATTTCATCTCTTAAAAAACATTATTTCTTGCTGCTGTGTTGAGTGCAATGAATTACTGCAATAAGATCAACGTAAGTTCTCTGTTTTCTTTTGGTCTTGTTTGTGCATTCATTGACATTGTCCCTTGATATCAGGCGACTGACTATGGGGAAGTGGAGCCTTTGAAACGCTTCGTAGTATTTGGGGCTGGGTACTGGTTTCATTTGAACTTCAAGGCCAAGCCCAAAACTGCTGGTTCTCCTTATCCCTCTCCAAAATTCTGTTGTCAATCATCGATCTTGCATGGAATTGAATGGCTTTGCTAAACTTTTCTTATCTGTGCAGCTCCTTGCAAACACAAATTATTTTATGGAACCCAATCTATATTGCAATATGAACCAGATCTCTGTTACACTCGTGAATCTTTTTATTTTATGCTTCCTCTCTTTATTTTTCAATGCATTTTTCTTCTTCTTCTTCTTCTTCTTCTTCTTTTGCTTTTTTACACTTTTCTCTTCTCCTCTTCCTTTTCCCCTTCTCCGATCACAATCCCTCCCCTTTTTTTGCACTTTATTTTTTTTATGCACGTAGTTTTTTTTTTTTATCAATGGCTTCTTCTTCTTCTTCGTAAGAAAAGAGTTTCTCTCAAGTGCTTCAAAACCTGAAATCATAACTTGAGCTAGAGAGAGAGGGTTTGCGAAAGTTACATATCTGTTCTTTTGAAATTCAACATATGCTCCTTCTTCTTTTTCTTTTTCTTCTTTTTGTATTTTTTAGATTGGCTTTGGACTGCAAATTATTTTGTTGTATTTGTTTAGTTTGTGCATATAAATTCATTAGTTGTAACGTAGAGATTCATGTGTTATTGATTAGAAGTTCATGTGTTATTAAATAAAAATTAAATTGATATGAACCTGCAGGTGAAGGTCAATGAACACCTACAGGTGAAAGTCAATGAAAATGCAGGTGAAGGTCAGTAAGCTTGCTACAAATTCATTGATTTTCACCTGCATATTCATTGAACCTACAGGCAAAGGTCAATGAACCTACAGTAGACCCATTGTTTTTGACCTACAGATTTATTGATTCTCAGTGAACATGCGAATGAAGGTCAATGAATCTCATAGCTTTGCTCAAATAATCTATTAATTTTTTACAAGTATAAAGAGAAGTTAACTAATTAAAATAAAGTTTAACACACACAAAAAAGGATGTTTGATGTGAAAAAAAAGAACGTTTGACGTAAAAAAAAGAAAAAGGCACGTATTTTTTTGATTCACACATATAATGGACCTCTAGTCCATATCACAATATAAACAAGGATCCATGATATGACAATTGTCTTGCAGAGTCTGTGACCGCTACAATGGAATTTATGGTGAACTCTATCATCCACCTGCATGGGAGCTCCATGCTTAAAATGTTTGGGGCCATTTCCATTTAAGGCCTATGCTTAGTCCAAGAAAATAGTATTTTCATAGATTTTAGTGTAAAACATGTTAAAAATAATTTTTTATTCTATTATATTTTCTAGATAATTAATTATTTTATTTTATAAATAATTATTTTAAATATGTGAAATAAATTTTATTTAATGATGATGAAATAAAAATATAAACAAAGTAATAAAATAATGATTTTAATTAAAAATATATTTTTTAACATGATTTTATTAGCTATATTCATTAACTTTAAATAAAAAGTTCTTAATTATAATTTGAAAAAATGTAAATATCATACATTAAAATTTTTCTCTGTTATTTTTTGGTTGTAAAAATATAAGCATTATATATTTAAATAATATTATGCTTCTTCTTTCTCTAAGTTAAAAATACATACAATACAATTTATATTATATTATATAACTAGTAATTCTAGTGGTGAAATGAAGTTGTTTTTTAAAATATTTTTATGTAATATAATATATTTTTCGTGAGTTTATTATTCTTACATGTAGACTTATATTTCATTATTTTTTAATATAAATAATTTTAATTTTAATAATAATAATAATAATAATAATAATAATAATAATTTTAAGTGATTGCTATGAAATTAAATAGAAGTTTGGTATCTAAAAAGATTCGAATTAAAAGTTTGGTAACCAAATTGAAACAAAGATAAAGTTTGGAATCCTTCTGTGAATTAGGTGCTAAAAATTGATAATTAGGCATGGGTGACGTGGTGAATATTCCCTGAATATTCTATTGTCGGCTGCCACGTCATCATCTTGCTACCAGGTCACTGGCGGATGATACTTAAATCAAAGTTGAGTACTTGAAAAGAAACAGATTAAACTTTAGTACCAAAAATGCAATAAGTATAAAGTTGAGTACCCATTCGTACATTTAACCTGGCAACTGTATTTTTTATATGTTCTTTTTCAGTTGCTATATTATTAAAATCTAATTAAGTGATTAATACGTGACATTTAAATAGAAGTTTGATAGTTGAAAAAAATAATGAACTTTAGTGCCTAAATTGTAAAAAAAATAAAAATTTTGAGTACTACAAATGCATTAAACATATTGCAAATATGGCCCAATTTGTTAAAAAATAATTAAAAAAAACTAAGATACAACAAGATGAGCCATTGTTCACAATCTTTGAAAAATCAAACAAATCAAAACCATATCTTGCCATTACTTTTCTTTGCCTTATGTCTAAATAAAATAAATATTTGAGTTAGTCAAAAGAAGCACACCCAGCCAACATCAATTATTATACCATGGACCCTTATTCATATTGCAATATGGACCAGGGGTCCATTACACGTGTGAATAAAAATGCGCTTCTTTTTTTTCATCATTTCATGGTTCATCACAGCAAGGAAATCATTGCAAGCGTGGATTGCCATTTCAGCCTCTTGACGAGTTGATTTCAGAGCAACATTCTGCTCCATAAGCTGATTACGTGCTCGCATAGATTCTTCCAAAATAGCAGCATGTGAAAGAGCAACTGCTACCTACATGAATATAGAAAGGGAGTTCAGAACTATAGATCATATATGGAATACAACTCTCTAAATTTTAATAGTAGCATATAACTTCATATGAGAATGGTTTATGCGTAATGCAAGTAAAAAAAACAAGAAATTTATTATACTTAAGGATGGGACATGAAAAGAAAAAAAGCAATAAAATAAAAGAGAATTGCTATCCATTTGGTAAAACTACAACAAACCCTTTTAATGGGTTAAACTTTGTGTTAAATTTAGTTTTAATTACTCTTTATACTTGTAGTAATTAATAGGTTAATTGATCAAAACAATGAAGTTCATTGATCTTAACTTGTATGTTTATAAGAATCAATGAATTTTCAAATCAAAATCAATGAGTCTGCTGCAAGTTCATTGACCTTTGCCAACAGGTTCAAATGAACATGCATGTCAAGATCAATGAATTTTACAACAGGTTCACTGACCTTCACTTACAAGTTCACTGACCTTCACCTGCAGGTTCACTGACCTTCACTGTAGGGTCACTTCAATTTAATCTTTATTTAATAACACATGAACTTGCAATCAATAACTCATGAATATTTCAATTACAACTAATGAAGTTATACGCACAAACTACACAAATACAACAAAATAATTAGTAGTCAATTTTGTGTTAAACTTTATTTTAATTAGTTAATTTCTCTTTATACTTGTAATAATTAATACGTTAATTGATCAAAACAATGAAGTTCATTGATCTTTACTTGTATGTTCATAAGAATCAATGAATTTGTAGGTCAAAATCAATGAGTCTACTACAAGTTCATTAACCTTTGCCAACAGATTCAAATGAACATGCAGGTGAAGATCAATGAATTTGTAGCAGGTTCACTGACCTTCACCTGTAGGTTCACATTCAATTTAATCTTTATTTAATAACACATGAACTTCCAATCAATAACACATGATTCTTTCCATTACAAGTAATGAATTTATATGGACAAATTAAACAAAATACAACAAAACAGTGAAAATTCAATCTAAAAAAATTACAAAAAGAAGAAGAAAAAGAAGAAAGAGCAATTGTACACTGAATACTTCACTCTCAGAGAGTTCGTGACCTTAAGGATTGTGAACTCATGATTGGAGCATATGTACCTTTCATTTTTTTTCTAAAAAAATATGTACCTTCCATTACTTTGTGCATGCTCAAACAAAAATATATGGGCACTACACACATCATTAAATGCACGGCTCATCTTCTAGTTATCCATTTATAAAGAGTTTCACAAGTTGAAGCACACTTGATTTTTGGTCTTATTATTATTTTTTGGCTTACCTTTTTGCTTCTTATTTCTTGATCTTGGTTCTTTTCAAATTTGATTTGAATGAGATAAAAAAAAGAAGGGAGGTAAAGGATTGCATCAATGGTGAGGAAAGAAGAAGAAGGATAAAAATAAGAAGATGCAGAGATAAAAAAAAAGAAGAAGCCAAAGTGTGAGGAAAGAAGAAGAAGAAGGATATGCCAAGAAGAAGAAGAAGAAAGTCTGAAAAATAAGAATGGGAGTGCAAAAAAAATGCGAGCTTAAATCATACGTGTGAGGCACACATAGCATCATGGACAAGGGTCTATGATATAATTTGCCTCCACCTCCTCCATAGTCAGTCGCATGATATCAAGGGACAATGTCAATGAATATACAAATAAGACCAAAAGAAAATAGAGAACTTACATTGGTCTTATTATAGTAATTCATTGCAAGTTCATCCAGCTTATCTAAATCCTCATCTGAAAGAAATCATGCCAACATCATTCCTTTTTGTGCTAGTTTTTGCTTTCATGTACCTTGATTTTATAGCACTAGAAATGATCTCACTTACACCAAGCAGATGGAGGATACAATTAAAATCAAACAAAAATTTGCACTCAATATAGCAGCATGAAATAATGTTTTTTAAGAGATGCAGTTTCTACAGCCATAACTGTTGGAGGTATGATTCAAAATTTGACTTATTCTAAGATATTTATTTTTAAGTTACAGATATTTCTGCTTAATTTTCTTTTTTTGGTTAATAAAAGTAGTGCCAAGAATATCTGATGTTAGTTAAGTTTTTCAATTTTTTAGTTCAGATTTTTATTTGTTCAGTTTGTTTGTAAGCCTATAAATAGGCACTTTCAGTCTTGGAATAATAGTGCAGTTCACTTACAATTTTTGCATTTGCTTTCTTATAATTCTCTGTTATTATCTCTTATTTTTAGCACTTTGTTCTTTTAAAATCTTCCACCAATAGTGGTATCAGAGCAGGTCGATATTTAAGAGGCCCTGTGAGGAAGAAGAAAACACCATGGGTTCAAATGAGAATTCATTGAGTATTGCACAACCAACCATCCCCATTTTTATAGGAGAAAGTTACGAGTTTTGGAGCATAAAAATGAAGACTTTATTTAAGTCTTAAGACCTCTGGGACTTGGTAGAGAATGGGTTTGCTGATCTAGATGAAGAGAATCAGTTGAAGGAAAATAGAAAGAAGGATTTGAAGGCATTGTTCTTTATTCAACAAGCAGTCCATGAGTCGGTTTTCTGAAGAATTGCAGCAACCATAACTTTGAAGTAGGCGTGGATGATTTTGCAAATTGAGTTTCAAGGCTCATCAAAGGTAATTGTTGTAAAACTCCTAACTCTTCGGCATGAGTTTGAAACTTTAATTATGAAAAGCAATGAATCGGTACAAGATTATTTATCTAGAGCGATGACAATAATTAGTCAAATGAGATCATATGGAGACCAAATAATTAATCAAACTATTATGGCAAAAATTTTGAGGAGTTTAACTCCCAAGTTTGATCATGTTGTAGCTGTAATTGAGGAGTCCAAAGACTT
>CATIWM010155987.1:0-20145 GCA_949671775.1 Mallotus repandus | reverse complement strand
ATTGAAAATTTTGTAGCAATTATCTTGATTTAGTTAAATATAAGCTATCTACATATGAATTAAAATTTGACAAGAATAAAATGAGTTGAATTTAATTTATAAATGTTTATAAATAAAGTAATCCAAAATTTTAATTTTAATAGTTGACCAAAAAAATTTTAAATTTCATTAATTAGTTTAAATTTTTAAACCTACACAATAATTGATAAATAAATTTTTTTTATTCAATTGTTAAAATTAAATTTTAGATCAATTACCAATTTGCTATTTATATTAATGAATAAAATTGGTCATTTATTTTATTATATATATCACTTAATTGTAAAGTTTTTTAAATTCAAGAAAAAATTTAAAAAATATATTTTATAGGTTTAAAAACTTTTAAAATTTTATAATTATATTATATATATATTTTAAAAAATATTTATTATTTTTTTGTTAGTAACCCTTAAAATATATTTTTTATCAACATATAGGACTTAATTGTACTAAAAAAAGTTATATGACTTAATTGTACTCAGTAAAGGTCCAATATGTCTTAATTTACGAAGTTGAAGTTCCAATTTGACCCTTTTTGGTGGGTCTCACGAGTCCAGCTGTGCATGTTTGTAACGTCTATTAGGGCTCCGTCTGTGTGAGGTATAATTTGAGACAATTTTGAAAAAAAAAGTTCCAAATGGGAACAAAAAAAAACATGAGGATCCAATCCAGTCTTAGGCGCATAATTCAGGGTCCAATTTGTACTTTTGGCCTTAATTAATTAAAGAATAATTTAAATTTTATATACTTTTAAAAAATAAATTAAATCATATTTTTCAAAAAATAATTTAAATGACAATAATTTTAATTTTATATTACTATATATTATAATCAATATCTGTAATTCAACTACGAATTATAAAGATAAGATAAAACAACATAATTAAAAAAAAAAGTAAAGTTATTTGATGACTGGTTTAATACATCAATAGTTTATTTTTATTATTATTATTTTTTGAAGAGATTAATAGTTTATTAAACTTGATACCCTTTGTCGGTTTAAATATTTAAACTTGCTGAAAATATGATTTATTAATTTTTTAACACTATTTGATGTTTCATAGTAAGTTAAAGCGAAATTATTTAAACACCTAAGTTAATTAAAAAATATTTATAAATTATATTTTTAGAAAATTAATATAGAAGGGTAAATCAATAAAATATATTAAATTTAAAGTCCTTAAATATATTAACCCTTTGATGAATTATAAAGTGGCTCTTTCCATAGGCACGACATCTTAAATTACATGTAGTAACTTTAGCACCCATATTCGGACCATGACATACAACAAAAGAAAGTTGCTTATATATATATATATATATATATATAGGGTTATTTTTAAAAATAATTATAACTTATAGTTATTTTTACAATTTAATTATGACATTTGGAACTTGACATTTTAAGACATGAATTATATTATTTTGGCAACTTAAATTACCGAACAGTTATATGGTGAACTGGTGATATGTGTCAGGCAAGTTATGGGTTATTAATTCACGTCCGATTAAATGCTTAACACGTCAAAACGCTGAGTTTCACCACTAACCCAAACGTTGCGTTTTGTTTAAGAAGACCATCTTCTTCTTCTTCTTCTTCTTCTTCTTCTTTTGAGGGGTGAGTTTAATAAGCTCATCACAGGGTTGGTTTCTACTGCCAGTAAGGTAGCTCAAGCTAAAAAAGTTAGTGGATGGGTCGAGCCCAGACCAGAGCCACTCAGCACAAATACGACAGCGGCAGGGGAGGCAAAGCCTCCCTTCGTCATCGCCAAACACGTTACCACCACACATGTTTCCAACAAGCAGCAACTGCAACTACTACTATATATATATATTATATGAACTGAAGCAAGAGAGACGGAGAGACCAGAGAAAGGGAGATATGCTTTTATGATACCGCGACATGTACATAGATCACTTGAGAGATACCAACCCTCATCCTTTAACCTTTTGCAATTAGAGAAACCAAGTGACGCAGCACAGCTGTATTCACATATCCACATCCCCTGTTCATGAATTCCTTTTTTTTCTTCAAGAACGAGAGCCTATTCTCCTCCTTTTCGATCACCAATTAGTTTGAGTACTAACCACATGTGCATCTTTCATTTAAAATTAACAAATTACTCAATGGAAATGCATGAGCATTAACAGATTACTCATCAGAATATTAGTCACTTATGTTCTTCATTAATCCCAGCATGCTTTTTTTATCTATTTCCTGATCTACGAATATAAGAAAAAGAAACTAACATCAGATTCACAAACCACCACTTCATAGCCATACTCTTTAGCAAATTACAGTCCCATCAACAGAGCTTGACATTCCAGCATTTCGATATCCATCTTGAAATCAACTACATGACCAGCTGAAAATAAATCCCCTCCAATATTGTTCTGAGTAACAATTCCGAGACTACTTGATCAGTGCTGGATGGGAAAGCTATGTCAGAATTAATTTTAATCACACCTTGTGCTGGCGGAAACCACATATCCTGGGCAAGATTCAAACTACCAGGGAGTGATGAGTCCTAGTTCGATTTAGAAATTGGTCACAGTGGGAAGATGCATGGTGCACTAACCCATCCACCGAGAAAGCAACATGATCAAGCCGACACAAATTGCGATGATACCAGATAAACCACCTCATATAAACAATACAAACCAGAGTTTCTTAAGAGCATTCAGTGATCAAAAGTGAACCAATCCCACATATTATCAATCTGAAAATTATCAATACGAATTTTGATTAATCACTTCCTCGGAATTGACATCAAGATGATCAACGATCAAGAACCGAAACATAGAACTATCCAAATTTGTACCAGATCCAATGACCCGATTCGAAGGAAACCCAAAAAGCTTCCAAGAAATAACGGTCAGAACATCAACAGGATTAGAAACAATCATCAGCATGTTGGAGGTCGAGATTTTGGTGCGATGATTGGTTGCAGAAGGTGGGGATGCGTTTTGAATGGGTTTGAATAAGGCTTACGAAAGGTCTAAGCCGCTGGGGCCAAGTGAGGAAGCTGAAGGGGTTTGATAGCCAGGAAGAAGAAGATGAAAATGGGTAAGAGTAATAAAAGGAAGAAGAGAAGAAGATAGTTAAAACGAAGAAGAGAAGAAGAAGAGGAACAAAACGCACCGTTTTATTTTGCTGACATGTAAAATTTTTTTTAATTTGCTAATTGACTAAAATCTCCCCGACACATCAACACTCTTTCATCGGATATTTGATCGATGTTTCGATTTGTCAAAAAATTTAAATTCGTGTTTCAATATGCTAAGTTTCAAATATCGTGATTAAATTATAAAAACGACTAAAAATCAGAATTATTTTTGCAAATAACCCATATATATATATATATATTCAAAATATAATAATTAAAAATTTTGAACTTTCATCAAATTAAAATTATATACTTTTAAAAAATAAATTAAATATAGTTTAATATTACAAATGTAATCACATATTGAGAACAAATATGTATTTTACGTTATTTGATTTTTTAATGGAAAATTTTAGTTAAATTTTAATTTAATTTGATTTGGTTAAATGAAATCATAGCTTAAATTTTTTATTACTTTTAGATATTATAATAATAATGTGTAAAAAATGAATTAAACTATTCAAAAAAATTGAGAAAAAAATTAATTAAGTGTTATATAATATTATAGATTTAATAAAATGAGAATAAATATATATTTTTTTTATTTCAGTTAATTTTTTTATTAAAATTTTGTTTGTTGAAGTTATAATTTTTAATGTAATTAATTAAAGTTTTTTTAATTATTTCTAATATTAATTTAATAAATGATTTTTTGACAAAGTAAAAAATTAATTATATATGGTATAATATTATGAATTTAATCAGATATGAGGGTAAATATGTCTTTTTCATGTCATTTAACTCTATTTTTAATGGAGGGGGGAATAATGAAAATTGACGGAGTTTTTAGGTAGTTTTTCAAAATAATGGGTGGAGTAGTAATTATGTTCGAACCTCAGGGGTAATAGTAATTATCCCTTATTTATAATAAAAAAAAGGTTGTACAGTTTTAAGTGATAAAAAAGGTGAGGTACCATAGTAGGACTCTCATTAAAAGTTGGGTACCATAAGTGAAAATTACCCTTCATAAAAATACACACATTTCATAATTAATTTCTGTACAATCAATGTGGGATCCAGCCCACTCTTCGGTTATAGTTTGATCACATTCATTCACAAAAATATACACACTCCACTATTAATGTGGGCTCCTGAAGAACCAACTTACTCTCTGGTTCCTATTTGAATTATACAAAACACATATAACACACACAAACATGACACACTCCTTTTGACAAGTCATGACAATTTTATATAGACATGCTAATCCATATAATCTAAATGCACACTTCGTAATTAATGTGGGATTTCGGAAGAGCATAAATCATTATTTTTTTTATGAGATCTATATCTATATCTATATACAATATATAATAGCTAAGTACATGAAATTTTTCCACGATATATTGTTAGTGCCATGTGGCACTTTGTAAGCTGGATAAGTACCCTCCATTCTTGCTTCCATTATGCTTCATGTGGATTTATTCAGCTATGAGATTGTAAAATTGTGAAAAATGAAAGGGTTTTAAACAGTTGTGACCTATAGTGCTGGAGACCAACAGTCTTGCTTCCATTTTGAGTGTAATGACAATTCTAGCTACGTGATGCACTACTACTAATAGTAGCCTTGGCAACTTTAGCTCTTCCATTTCAATTTTTCTTTAACTAATATTAGTAGTCAATAGTTCAAGATGAAGAACATTACATTTTCTTGAAGCTTGGATGAGCCCAAGAGACATTCCTTTCTTGAAGAGTTGAAATCAAGCAATGCTCGAAAATTCGAACTCTCTGATATAGCAGGGCATATAGTTGAATTCAGGTATTGTTTTGTACAAAGCATGTTTTTCTAATGCAATTGTCTTATCTTTTCCAACATTAGAATAATATGGTTTTCATGTTACTTCAGTGTTGATCAGCATGGGAATCGAATTATTCAGCAGAAGCTAGAACATTGCATTACTGAGGAAAAGGTTTCGGTTTTTAAAGAAGTGCTTTCTCATGCCTCAAAACTAATGACGGATTATTTTGGAAACTATGTCATTCAAAAGGTATGCTTTTTGTTGCTTGCTTGCTTTAAATGGTCACTGCCACCAAAATTTTCTTATTAAAAAGAAGGAACGAGAAGAAATGAAATATGTTATATTTGGATTAACTTCTTTTTATTTTTCTAATTTTTTTATTTTATTTTAGTTTTATTTCATAAATTTTACCTCTAACCAATACTTTTTTTTTAATTGCCTTAAGAAACTAAAGAGTTTCTATTTTTAGATTATTTTAGAAATTTAAAGAGTTATGAATCATAATCATTATTTTTATTTTTATTTTATTTCATTGATTTTACTTCTAACCTACATATATTCAATTATTTTTAAAAAAATAAAAGGTCTCCATTTTTAAATTATCTTGAAAATTTAAAGAGTTTTAAATCATAATAATTTATGGTTAATTTTTATTTTTCCCTTAAGTTATATACTATTTTTTGACCTTTTATATATTTTCTCATATATTTGTAAATACTGTTATATTTAAGCATATCATAAAACGAAGTGAGTTCAAAATAATCATTATCACTTTTCTCTTTTAACCTATAAAGAATAGACATGAGGATAATTTTGAAAATTTAATTTTTTATTATGTTACTCTTATTATATAGATAAGACTCTTATTATTTTTTATTTGTTTTATGTTATTTTTTTATTAGTAATTTTCATTGATGCATGTAAATTTTTTATTAAATTATATTTTTAATTTTTATATTTCTTATCCATATTTTGTATGGATCGAGTTTAGAAGGATTATTTTGATTTTAAACTCATAATTTATAAAAAGTAATCATAAATATGGTAAATTATTTTGAAAAGTTGATTTTTTTTATTAAATTGCTATGACTTTTTATTTTTCCACGTACAATATTTTTTATTTTTGTTCTTATTTTAAGTTTTAAAATTTATATTTTTTATTAATTATATTTTAAATTTTAATAATTTATTTGTACTAAATATTATTTTAATGAGCCATTATTTTATATTTTATGATTCTTTATTTTATTAATTATAATATTTTAATTTTTATATTAATTATTAGTTTTTGTTTATATATATAAGCCGCGCATGTAATGAAAACGATAGTATTGCACCATGTTTCTCAGTCCTAGATGGACACCCCCAATGCAAAATTTTTCTCTCTCTCTTCACTCTTGTTGTTTCCTCTGATTTTCTATCTCTTCACTCTCATTGCACTTTCTGTTTCTCTTTTGTAAAAGTTCTCTTCACATCTCCTTTAATGCCGTCTTTTCTATTGCAGCAATGATGTCTAATTCATTGCTTTTCCGTTTTTTCCCCCTCGGTCCCATTCATCTTTTCTTCTTTCCTTTCAATTTATTTATTTACCATTGTTTTATGTCCTTGCTTGCAGCTGTCAGCTGTTCTCTAGCCTGCTTCAAGAAACACAAAGGTTAATCTTTACTTTTTTATTTCCCTGTTTAATTCAAAGTTTCAATCTTTGTTTCATTAGGTAACCGGGTATATTAAGGAAGTGAAGATGATTAATTGTCTATTTACTGTTTTTGGGTTTTGTTGATTATTGTTGCTGTTGTAATGTGATAGAGTGAGATGAATGTTCATATTGATTTCTACTTTTACTCTTAATGGATTGATGGGAATAAAGAATTGCAAGTAGGAACTAGGAATTTTGCCCATTACCTAGCTTCAAGCCACAGGGATATATAATTACTTGTGAATCATTATCTTCTTCAAAACCATTTAATCTATTTCTATCAACTAATTTTCTCTTCTCTAACAATCCATCCTTCCTCCCAACTCTTTGGTCTATTTGATTTCTCAAATGTAAAGAAATTAATAGTCTTCCATTGTCCACGGTCTTTGAAAGTTCTCTATTCTCTCTATTCAGAACTTTGAACCCAAACTTTATTTTGAGATACAAAGAATACAAAGAGTTTCACATTTCTTAATAAAAGAATACCATAAATTACTGCAACGCAAATTACATGGAAACAGGGCATGGTAAGTGCTTTGCTTCTTGGTATGTTTAGCAATTCAAAATTTTTTTAGAGTTTTTTATTTAATTTCATTTTGATAACATGAAGGCTTAGCCAATGGAGTTTGGTCTCTTGATTCGCATGAAAAGAAAGGAAACGAGAGACTTGTGATTGATGTTGGTTCTCTTGACTCCTTAGCTTTTCTCATCTCATTTTTTGAAAATGTTTGAAGCTGGATATTTGTTATAATACATTCTAGCTCTTCTTTACCAGCTCCGTACATTACCAAAAATATTCAACACTCTAGAGACGAATGAAGAGATTTTTGGGGTTCTGTCTTTTATGTTCTGAACATTTACTTTGGTACCTTTGATGAGGTACGTGTTTGTGGTCTTAAGAGCTGATGAAAATGGGGAAGGAGGGACTTTTGCTTTGTATTCTTTGTTGTATAGACACGCTTGAGTCAACTCACTGCCCAATTGCCAATTAGTGGAAGAGGAACTATATGAGCATAAAAAGGATAATAATAGTTCAACACCAAATTCAAGTTTTGGTGCAAGATTGAAAGCTACTTTAGAGAAATATAGTGTTTTACGAAGGTTTTTTCTTGTTTTGGCTTTGATTGGGACATGTATAGTGGGTGTCTTGACCCCTGCTATCTCTGGTAATCAAGACTATTCTTGTTTTACTAGTTGTTGGTTCTGGTATATACATATTTTCTTGGGTGTTTGTGTGGATGCTTTTGATGATAATTGGTTTGAGTATTTGATCGTCCAGGTGATGACTTTTTTGATGCAGTATTTTCTGCAGTTTCAGGTCATGAGCTTTCCATGCAAAAAAAAAAAAAAAATCACAAATGTAAAATTTTTTTCTTCCATTTACTATTTAAATTTTCATTGTTTGCAGCTTGTTAATACCTTTCTGATAGTAGATTGATTATAGCTAACTAGACTAAGAAATAGTTGTTTAGTTTGTGTTTCTTTTGGAAAATAACCTGTATATGATTTGGTTGTAATTATTTGATTTTGTTGGCACCAAAGCAATTTCTAGGATCAGTTTCCTTTTGTTTATATTCAGTATATTGAATTCTCATTAACCTCATGCTTGACGTACTATATTCTTGAAGCCCATGATGCCACTATATCAACTTCTGCAAAATTTTGTCAGTTATAATGTTAAACTGGCATGTTTCAGTTACAATATCATTGTTCAATATACTATGATGAAATTCATTTCATTTCAATTGCATCCTGCTGATTCCCTTTGTGTTAAACTCAAACTACCTTGAATCCTGGTAGCTTTTTGCTACCTGACAGGTTTCAACTCTTAAAGGGCACAAGTTGTTTGTATTTACATAATGGCTGGTAGGTCATCTCTATAAGTGGGTGGCTGGGTTTGGTAAAGGGTACACATAGTTATAGTTTAGTGGGTTTTGAACTGGTCAAGGCCAGTATGAAGGTTCAGAGTGTATGGGACATTAGTTCCATTAATTCGATTTGTGCAGGCTTATTGGAAACTCTCCATACTTTTTAACAATTTGTTCCATTGGCTATGTTTAAGGGGGTTTGAAGGAGGGAATATTATGTGATCATGAAAATTATAGATTTAAATCTAAAAGTACTGAGTTTAGTCATAATATTGGTGCAGTTGCATTTTTTCATAACTTCTTTGTATAATAGAAACATCAGCATAGTTGTTCTTTCGGTAAAAAGAATTAGTGGACCTATCTTCATTATCCATATAAGAATTTAGATAGTGATGATAATCCTTTCTAGATTCACAGTTATTTACTAACATCGGGGTTCAAGAGATTGCAGCAAAACAGCTGCTAGACACTTCGTTTCAAGGAGGAAGTCAAGCTCTGTACGTTCTTCTCATTACCAACTTAATGCAAGTGCTCTGTTTTAAATAGTAATTATTATTTGTTTAATTTGTTAAATTAATTCAGCTATTCATATGCATGCAGGCTGTCTCTTTCAGAGATATTTTATGAGAAAAGGTGTCTTCTTCTTCTAATAATTTTTGTATAAGCTACTTAGCTTATTGCAGTATTGCTGTGGAATATGAGCTGCAACACATCTTTTCTACTGAATATAGTTCTTTCATCTACTTTATAGGAACTTAAAATCTCTCAAGTACACTTCTTATAGATACTACACTGCTCATCTTATTTTTAATTGCAATAATCACCCTTTTAAGAAATGGACTAATACAAATCATTGTGCAGGGAGAAGGTGTAGATTACCATGATTTTATTGGGATTTTGGCACTGCTTATTATCAATGTTTTTGAAATGTTTATTTTTTTTTTGTAAATACCAGAAGAATATTATTAAAGCATTAAATAAAAAAATATAATTGAAGATAGATTGTTATTGTAGAAAAATTGGATATTGCTTATAATGATTTATTGAAGGAATTGCCTTCAAGAACTCCTAATCATGATAGAAAATTACTGCTATGTCACTGAAGCTTGGTTCACCAGCTAGAAATAATAAAATTGGTCTAGCTTTTGTATGCTATCATTTAGTTATTGCTTGAGCTTCGTTTACCATTTATGCCATATATATATACACACACTCATGTTCCTTTTAAAACTCAAAGTGAATGCTTGACTGGTAGTACCTCCTAGATCTAAAGAATGGGTTTCATGATGAATTCAATCATCTGGGGAATTGGAAGTTCTCTGACAACATTACAGGTGGATTTGTGTGAATTGAACTACAAATTATGAGCCTGTTGTTCAATCACTCAATTTGAGCTCAGTGAATTTGTCTGGAATCTTGAATCCCAGTATTAATGGCTTGGTCAACCCGAGATATATTGATCTTTCTTACAATATGCTCATTGGAGATATACCTTAAATTGTTTCATGTTGTTGTACCTCTATGCGAACAATAATGAGTTTAACGGGCAAACTCCTCCTGAAACAGGTAAATTGTCTCTTCTTCAGAGTTTGAATATATGCAAAAATAGTATATCTGGTTCTTTTCTTGAGTAGTTTGGGATTTTAACTTACATTGATTGAGGTTGTGGCTTATACCAACCTATTATTTTTTGGGTAAATTACATTTTTTCCCCTCTGTTTTGTCACATTACACAACTTCATCCATGGCATTTGAAAAAATACTTATTCATCCCTGATATTTGCTTTTTTTAGCACTTATTAGTCTTTCTGTAGGGATGAAATAGTACAAGAAAAAATAAATTTTAGGGATGAATTTCAAATGTCAGGAATGAAGTAGTGTAATGTGACTAAACACAGGGGGGAAAATGTAATTTACCCTATTTTTTTAGCAGTTGGGGAAGATACAAACTTAGGACTACTCTTGAACTTAGAAATTATTGAAATTTGATTTAAATTCTTCTACAAATGACTATGGCTTCAGTACTTGGTGTGGAGCTATGCTTGTATATTTTGGCTCTGAAGAACCTTGGTGATGGTCCTCGTGCCCATAGTTTGCTACTCAATTCTTATTACCACAAGTTACAGTCTGGCGTGAAGGGCTGCGGTTTACCACCTTGAAGGAACCTCACAAATATGCCGAGCAACTTTGCAGCAAAGATTGTAAAAACTATGGATGGGACTGCAGGAGGGAAAGTGGCAATTACAATCAATAACTGGGAATTTGCCATTAAGATTTTTTTTTCCCTTATCTACAATGAAAGGGAGAGCATAAAACTATGAGTGCATTTATCATTATAGTTGTGAAACTTATATGCTAGCAAAAATAGCAGCTCACACTTTAGAATTATAGGCTTACTTTTGTATTGTAATGTTTGTACCATAATGTGTTGTTGGATAACTAGACAAGGAAGTTTAGGGCTGTTTAGTTTTAGAAAATATTTTCTATTTTACTTTTCTTCATTTTTCAGTTTTCCATTTTCCAAAGTAGAAAACAAAAAATAGAAATTCATGTTTGTTTCTAACTTTTCATTTTTAAAATTTTTCATATTTTTATAATTTTTATTTTTTAATAAAATGTACTATAATAACTTTGTAGTTAATATATTAATTATTATTATGATTCATATGATAGTATTTAATGTTAAATCTATATATATATATAATTAATAATAATAATAATAATATTTTTATATTTATATAATAATAATAATATTTATATAGCAATAATAAATATTTAAATAATAATATTTATATAGCAATAATAAATATTTAAATAATAATAATAGAATTGTATAATAAATAAATTTTATATAATTCGGTCATTAATTACAATAAGCTACTGCGCAACAAAATATGGAAGTCCAATCAAAAAACCAGTTCAGTTGGATAATAAAGAATGAGCAAACAACACAAAATGATAAATTCATAAGCGCATTGCTGGAGCATCTTTCTCATCTTTAGGAAGTTCAGTTACAACAGCTTCAGTTGTTGTCATCAATGATGACACACTGCAAGCAAAAAACAAAATTTGATGGTAAGATAACCAAGCAAAACGAAAAACTTCAATAACTAGCTTGTAACAAACTAGGAAAACAAAAACTTTGTACAAGTTTCTATCTATACTCACCTTGCTGCATCAACGAAAGCCGTTCTAATCACTTTTAATGGGTCAATAATCCCTGCTTTCACCATATCAATATATTCACCTGGCAATGCAGTGAATACTCCATAAATTTAGTACATAAATCACCAAAGGATAATCAAACGCTGAAGTGTAAAAGCATCACTGACCTTTAGCGGCATCATAACCAAGATCATAGTTATCCTGCTCCAATAGCTTACTGACAACAACAGCTCCCTCAACTAAATTAAAAGGACTATGATAGAAATTAAAAGGACCCAGTCAGCACAAAATACTTTTTGAGTTGATAGGAGACATATATGAGCACTTCAAGAGAGAACGATAACAAACCTTGAGTACAGAAACACCACCAGAGAGCTTTGCCAATCTTTCTTGCAACTTATCTTTGTCATAGTCAGAAGTGGTAGCTTCTATCGCAGATCTTATCTGCAGCCACAACAATCGACATCAATTAAGTTTAAGATTTTGCACCAAGATGTCTTAAACATGCTCAGCAATGACATAAGGCATACCTGTTCACATCTTTCCTCAATGTCCTTCTTATCACCGGCACCATCAAGAATTACACTATCATCCTTGGACACTGTAACCTTTTTGCAACTGCCAAGCATATCCATATCCACCTTTTCAAGATTGAGGCCAAGTTCTCCGGTTATGACCTGTTATACAAAAGTAACAGAACCCAGTCATGACAATAATATTAAACAGAATGAAACTAAGCATATATGCAGAAGTAAACTCACCTGACCCCCTGTGAGGATAGCAAGATCCTGCAGTGCAGCCTTCCGATTCTCTCCAAAGTCAGGATTGTGGTTAAACGGAATTCACGATGAATCTTTAGATTGTGGTTAAACTAAGCATATATTTAGATTGTGGTTGTTCAGATGAATCTTACATGATGTCTAAAGTCGCACTATATCCTCTCTAAGTAGAAACAACTGAATTCTAGCAAACATTTTCTGAACATGAGAATTGGCAAAACAGATTATATGATCGATTGAATTGACTATTGAATTTTCAGAGTTTCCAAACATTTAATTAAATTCTTCCATTTATTCTAGAGTAATACAAACAATGCCTTAAAAAACTATATTCTACCATAAAAAACTGAAGGGAACTTACTTGTACAAAACATCAAGCATCTCATCAACAAGCTTTTTAAAATTATCATCAAATAGAAAATCGATTCTCTTGTTCGTCCCCCTCAATATAAGTTCTGGATATTGCACGATTTTAACCGGTGCCTTGAAATGAAGATCAACAGCTATCATTTAAACAACAATTAATTAAAAATCACAACTTAGCCAAACCAGAAAGTAAAGAACTTTATTTGAGGTGTGTTTACCAGTAGCTACTTCTTCTTCTTTGTATGAAAAGCTTCACTTAGCTTGAGCATTAACCGCCATTGAAGGAGACTTGGGAGAGGAAGAGAACCGAGCGCTTGAGGATAATTGGTTAAATCGAGAATTGTCACAGAATGCACGATGAGGGTGAAAAGGAATTTGGGAATTGTCACAGATAATTGGTTAAATCCGGAATTTGGGAGAGGAATAGAAGTATTACGAATAGAAGTTAGTTGCAAATCAAGTAGAAAAAGAGACGATGAGGGTGAAGAGTAGAATTAAATACATAAGATTATATCTCATATGAAATTATATATAAATTATAAAAATAAAAAATTATATTATATTTAAATCCGTGCAAAACATTCTATATAATTAAATATTCTTTTTTTTATACGTTGTTTGTATGTCCTTGAATATTATTTCTGTTTTCATTTCTAGTAAAGCTATTTAAAATGTAGAAGTATAAAGAAAAAGGGTATAGTCCTTTGAGATACCCTTTGCACAAAATTTCTTTTGTTATAGGTTTAAACTCCAAATATTTAGAGTTGGTTGAATTCTAATTCAATTTGATCCGAACAGGAACACCATAGCACCATGTAAACATTGAAGATCTCACTGCATAACAAAATTTTATGCTTAGTCTTCACATTGTTAGCTCTATTATTGGAAATATAATGCAATAATGAACTAAAGCCAAGATACATTTAAACTAATATATATTTCAAGAATGACGTGAATGTAAACATTGCACCATCCACATCAATCGTCCAATTTTACCTGATTTTGATAGTAAAACATGCTTAAAACACACCTAAGCTATAATTCAAGTTCCAGTTAACTTTAGTTGTCATGAGGAAACTTGTTTATTGCAGCTGAACTTATCAGAAGCTTTGTCAAGTTGACTTCTCAAAACTGGACTTGGATCTCATTGTGTACTCTGCTACAAGCTGTGCAAATGAAGATGACTTGTTCTGTAACAATGTCGTTGGAGAATCAAATTCCTCAATAAGCCCTGTACAATTCAAATTGTCAAGATCATTTGAGCACGAACAGACTCTGCGGGAGTAATTTAATGATCATATTTACTTACCATGGCTCAGAAGCAAAACCATGTCACTATCAAGAACAGAAGTTATCCGATGCGCAATAATTATCACTGTGCAGTCTGAGAAGTGTTGCTTAACAGTTTGCTGAATTAAATTATCAGTAGCTGTGTCGACAGAGGCAGTGGCTTCATCAAGAACCAGTAATTTACTCTTTTTGAGTAGGACTCGCCCGAGACAGACCAACTGCCTCTGACCCATACTCCAATTCTCCCCATTTTCAGTAACTGCAGCCCCAGAAAACATTTGCAAAGTGAATCCTTCTGAACCATCAAGTTGCATAAAGAATTCTACAGGACTAATATGCTAAGCGGCCTAGAATATGAACCTGTGGAATCGAGCTTTTTCTCTTTCTTTCTAACCTCGTCTGCAAGTTGGCACTTACCCAGAGCCTGAAACCATGAAAACCTATGTCAGCATTTACATTCTTGAATCAACATCCTAAGCGGACTGGACTAAAAGCACATTGAGGCAAAATGGAAAGATTTTGCTAGTGAACATGATGGAACAACTCACCTCCCAAATTTGTTCGTCTGTGTATTCTTCTAGCGGGTCCAGATTGCTCCGCACTGTACCCTCAAACATGGTTGGATCCTGCGGAATAATGCTCAGCCTTGATCGCAAATCATGCAGTCCAATTGATGAGATATTGATGCCATCAATCACAATCTGACCAGCAGTAGGTTCGACAATGCGGAAGAGAGTTTGGATGAGTGTGGATTTACCACTGCCTGTTCTTCCAACAATACCAGTTTTCTTGCCTCCTGGAAAAGTGAATGTGAGACCA
The DNA here is from genome assembly GCA_949671775.1 of Mallotus repandus. NCBI lineage: Eukaryota > Viridiplantae > Streptophyta > Magnoliopsida > Malpighiales > Euphorbiaceae > Mallotus > Mallotus repandus. Next base: position 5,217 of record CATIWM010155987.1, on the reverse strand, counting down.
TGAAGCACAAATGGCAAGTGTGGTGCATACCGTACCTGCGTCATATTGGTTGTTAATAACATATAGGTGATACATGAGGCTGAGCCATCATTTGAACAAAGCAAAGCAAATGTACCTGTAAATTGTTAATAGCAACTTCTCCAAGTGATGGCCAAGAATGGTCCGGTCGACTTCCTTCTATTACAAGAGGAGGTTCACTAGGAATAGACAAGTACTGGAGTATTCTTTCTACTGATATGATTTTGTTCTCCAAATTGCAAAGTTTCCATATGAACCAAGTTTGTACAAGGTTAAGGTTGAGTCCATATATCACAGCTAGGCCCGCAATGGCTTCACCAGTGGAAAGAAGCAGAAGACATCAGATTTGTAAAAAAATTGTTAATATGAACTGAGTATAATATGAGCTATGATACTAGAAAGGAGCAATTCACCTGGATTAATTCTGTCTTGGAAAGAGATTAAGATAACCAATGATGTTGCAAATGTAATAGAAGAAAACATGTCAAGTCTGAAGCAAAGCCATTCCATTGCACCAGCAATATGAAATTTCGGCCGAGCAAATGCATCCATTAATTTCATGTTTGTTTCTTGAAATCTTGATTGCTGATCAAAGCTCCTGATAGTTGTTGATCCTGATATTGTTTCAGAAAAATGCTGGAAAACTGGAGCTTTGGATACCCCATTCAATCGTGAAAGTTCTCTTGCAGAAGGAAGGTAATATTGCTGCATAAAAAGATAGTGAAAATTAGTGTATATTATATATGGTTGTTTAGGAGACCTTCAGGATTTTTAAACGTAACAATAATGCATTTTCAGAAAGATTTCTAGTGACTTCAGCAATAAACAGATGAGGAGATCCGAAATGAAAGCAACGAGAGGAAAGAAAAGGACTAATTAGTGTATATTATATATGTATTTCAGGAGACCTTCAGGATTACCTGATACCAGATGCAGACACCAGTCACAGGGATAAATATTATAAAAACTTGCCACGCCACCTGAGACATTACTCCAATGACTCCCAAAACCTGGATCAGTGTAAATGCAACTCCACCAACTTGATATGCCATTTGCAGATCAATCTGGCTCTGGTCTGTAGAAGCCTGTATAAGCACAATCAATCATTAAGTAAGACCCCCAAATGCAATGTCTTTTTAGAGAAGGCCTTGGTGTGCAAATGCTTAGAGCCTTAAAATTCATATTCCAGTACAAATTTTTGGTTTCCTAATCAGAAAGCATTAGCAGAAGGCACTTACTCGATTCAGGATTCGCCCGCTAGGGGTTGCATCAAAGAAGGACATGGGCGCACGGAAAATGCAAAAGTGCATTTTATTGAAGAGCAGAGTTGCTGTCTTGTACCCTGCTGTTACAAGAAGGGTGATTCTGAGCAGTATGCAGAAAGCACTTCCCATAGCAAAAGCTACATAAACACCTATAAGTGTAGATTCACTGACAACAGGTTTCACATCCTTTGATTCTGGCGTCGCCCATGCCATCCAATAGTTGCTACAAATCTGTAGGATCTGAAAGAGAATCGCTGCCAGCAATATAATGGGCACAAGAGCACCACCATATGCTGTTGTGATGTACTTCCAGTAGACTGGAAACCCAACTCTTCCTTTCACTCTTTCTTCTTCTTGAACGAGCTGTCCTTTCGGCCTAGGTGCCTCATCTTCTTTGCCATTTTGCATATCTTTCTTATCTTGTTTCTGCACAGCCCTCTCAATACTGCTATCCTCGCTGGTACTTCCATTTTCTGAAAAGGTATCTGCCCGTTCCGAATAAAGTGTCAATAAGGCTGCCCTGTGTGCATCTACAAGTTCCATAAAATCAGATCCTGGAATCAGAATGTCTTTATATTTTCCAGCCTGTGTGATCCTTCCATCTTTCAGGACCTACAAAAATGGAACAAGTTAAATCCACTGACTTCCATTAGTTGAGGTGATAATCTCACAGGCATTGGAGAAAAAAAAAAAAGCTACTCACCAAGATTAGATCAGCAGCAGGTAAGAACTCAACTTGGTGAGTAATGTATATAACAGTTTTTGAACTCAGACAACCAAGCAAAACTTCCTGATATACAAATATCGAGAAAATATACATTATAACTTGATCAGTAAAACTTTTCCAACATAAAAAAGTAAGAGAAAATTTTGGCTTCCACAATTTGCAATTATGCTAGTGAACGAAGAAATTTTCACCTTGAATATATGAGAGCCAGTATGGGCATCTACAGCACTGAAAGGATCATCAAATAGATAGATATCAGAATCTTGGTAAAGAGCACGAGCAATCTGTATCCGTTGCTTCTGTCCACCACTTAAGTTGATACCCCTCTCGCCTATAACCGTTTGGTCACCAAAAGGCAGGATTTCTATGTCCTTCTTCAGGGCACATGCTTCCAGTATCCTGTCATATATTTCTCTATCCATCTTCTCACCAAATAATATGTTCTCTTCAATTGTGCCGCTCTGTATCCAAGGTGATTGAGCAACATAGGCCTTTGTCCCACACAGTCTGATTGTCCCAGAAATCCTGGGAACTTCTCCCAGGATGCAGGAAAGTAAGCTTGACTTGCCTGAACCAACAGTACCACAAACTGCAACACGCATACCATGGAATACCTTGAAATTAATATCTTTCAGAGTTGGGAGAGGCAAAGACAAATCCCAAGAGAAGTTCCCATCTACTATCTCAATTGCTGTATCAGAACTGAATCTTGGAAGCTTCTCAACCACATCAAGCTGCAAGTCTTCAAGACATAGAAAAGATGCTATTCTATCAAGGGAAACCTTGGTCTGAACTACCATAGAAATTGAATCAGGAAGAAAATATATGGGCTCTTGAAGAATCCTGAATGTTGCTAATGCAGATAGGATCTTCCCTGTTTCGAGTCGGATTCCCATAAATATACAAGCACCAAAAGTTGCCGCGGACACAAACGTAGGAGCAATCCAGAAGAAAAAATTGGTCACTGCAGAGGTGTAAAAGTACTTCTTCAACCATCCTTCTTCCACATTCCTGAGATCAAAAATCTTAGTCAAAAACTTCATTTCCCATCCTTGAAGCTTGAGAATCCTCACATTCCTTAAAATTTCAGATGTTGTCTTCATTCTTTTATCTTTCGATTCCATCAACTTGTCCTGAAACCTCTCTTGCAATCTCCCCAAAGGATAATTTAACAACATGATAACAAATGTCATAGCTAAAGCTACAACTGATGCTAGCCCAAGATTCTTATACAATATCGATAAGGCTAAACCAACTTGAAAGAAGACCAACCACAGATCATGAATGTACCAAACAAATGAACCAATTCTCTCTGCATCAACCGCCATGTAATTGATGATTTCACCACTTGTGTGGCCCTGCTTCGAAAGGTGTGAAAGGGTCATGCCCTTGTTATAGACCATTGTCACCAAAACTGCACGGATCCTGATTCCAACCCTCTGCAGCCTAAAGATCCAATGCCTGAGCGAGAGACATTCTATGAGTTTTGCAGCAGAAAATGCTGAAACTAGAAGATAGCCCTGATTTTTAAACTCTCCTCGCCCGCTGAGACACTGAACAAAAGAGTCTATGAGGTACGGACCAACATAAGAAGCTGATGTGTATAGCATTGCCAATATAGCAGTTAGCAGAAATTCCTTCCAATATGAAAGCAACAATGCTTTCACAAGCTTAAATGTGGTAACTCCATTAGCAGCACCACCATCCAACTCCAGCTTATTTCTGAAAACTGGAAATGTCCCAGCTACAGCGTCTGCACAATCAAGCTGAGGAACATCTTCAAGGTCCAAAGTTTGCTTATTGCCAACAGCTATCAGAGAACTCATCCAAGAGAAGGTAAGAATGCTGAAGAGACCAGCATTTGAGTACAGAGTTACTGTCTCACTCCCCCTCAATTTACTTGTCTCTAGGTTACTACTAGGCCTAGAATCACCATTCAAAAAGGGTTCTTCAAGAAGAGGGTCTTCACTCCTGTTTTTCAAGAACCCAACATAACAGATGAAGAAACCAGTGGACACAGAAAATACATCAGATACCAAATACTGAATTTCTACAGACATGTGTTTCCCATAAATAATACTGTCTAAGACTAGGCTAGAACAAGAAATTGCGGTGTAGAAAGCCCACCAGACTCTCAATAGAATTGGGAACTTAGTTTCTGATGAATTAAAGAAGTAGGAGTACAGATAAACACCAAGAGCACCCCAAGAAAGTGTTTTAAGCACTGAATCAAAAAGGGTCACCAGTTTATCATCAGACCAAGCATTTCTATACCAAAAGAAGTAGCTCAATAAACAAAAAGCAAAGTTGAACACTGATACACAAGCACAACAGAACAAAGTGTGTTTGTAACACAAAATCCTCTTGTTCTTGTCAAACCTCTCCACAGGATCACCAAATCCTAGTTTCTTGCACACAGAGGAGACAAATAAGCCAAGCAACAAAACTAGGTGTATTGAAACGGAAAACCCATGTAAGTAAATGGGATTAAGGAGAAAGTTAACCAGTGGGGGTGAGCTTGCAAGAAAGGCTGCTAAATCAAGAATTTCCATTTTCAAGAGATTTTGAGATGATATTCTATGCAACTATAGGATACTTGGAATTAAAAGCGAGGATTCATTTCCCTTCTTCAAGTAATTGTGTTAAGCAAATTGTTGGCACTTTCGACAAAAGAGATATAAAAGGAGAGAAGGATCTGATAATGAACTGTTGAAGTTGCATTCGAGTTTACTTCTGCACCATTGGACTTGTCTTGGCAATTTGTTTATGATATTTAATTAGGGATTTGTTTATTTGAAGTATTATATTTAATGGTTAAATATACATCCCTTTTTATTTTTTAGTATAATATATCGGATAATTATAAAATTTTGATTAATATGAATTTAATTAGAATATTTTGTTAAAAAAGATAAAACTCTCTTATGCTTGTTTTCTCACACATAAAATTTAAATTTAAAATTTTATTCTAAAATATTCAAATTTCTTATCCGATTAATGATTACGTTATATTTTTATTAAGTAAATATAAAACACTTGAAAATAAAAATAATTTACCCAACTATTGAATATAGAGCAATGCTATAACCATCCATCAATGTTTGTTATAAGATAGTGGAATATTCGACCTTAGCAAAGGACAAGATCGATGCTGATGAAGTCAACAAAATTATTCTGTCCACGAAAACTTGCTTTTACCTTTGCTTC
>CATIWM010155971.1:0-13294 GCA_949671775.1 Mallotus repandus | reverse complement strand
ACTTAAACTCCAGACCACCGCTGGAAATATATTCAGTCAATATTGTCGGTGTCAGACATGTAACACCAACTTTCAATACCTTAAATAAATGAAAATATATGTAAAATGATTTGCTTTCAGACCATACAATTGGCAAAAACCCAAAAAAAAAAAAAAAAGAAAGTAGAGAAGCATATAGCTACTACATTCTGCTTAAAACCTTTTATTTGCTAAGGCACATCTCATACATACACCAACCACAAGCAGAAAACATATTCTTGTAAACTTGCACGTCCCTTTTTTTTTTTTTTCTTTTTCCATATCAATTATGTATTGTCATCAACAATATATTGTTATAGAAAGATATACCCGTTAAAATTCAAATAAATAAAAGAAGATAAAATAAAATAAAATAGTATTTATGTGTATTTATATATATATATGTATATATAATTGAAAAAAAAATATAGAAACCAGATCGAGTAATCTGGATCATCCACGTGTCAAAGACCCAATTCCTCTAGAGATCTCATGCATACCAGGGTTGAACCCCAAGCAACCCAGTAGTCCTTGCTTGTAAGGTAAAAACGTTTTCCTTTTCATCTCCTCTGTAACCGCCCGGTTAGCCGTGTAGTGTAATTCGTGAGCCGATACTGGGCCTCTCCGCCTTGAGGAGCCGCCGATACTGCCGTCGGTTGATCGGAAACTTGCATTCTTGCCATCTTCCACCACCTCCTCTCTTTTCGACAGGACTGCATATTTGGTTAATGGATCTTTCCCTGTTGCTCTGCCTTCTGATGCGCTTCTAAATAACAATAAATCTTTTAGCTTCCATTTCTTGTAAGTTTTTGATGAAAATGATATCGCGGATAAAATTGAAGATGCGTAAGAAGAAGAAGTTGATGGTTTAGCATTGTTGGTTGTTGGTGAAGTGGTTACTTTATCATTGCTCTGCGAATTGTTTACTTCTTGATCGAGTATAAGATCGGATACTCTGAATGGAGATAAAGATCTGCTTCCTTTATGTACATAATTCGAAGAAGAAGAAGAAGAAGAAGAAGCAGAGATGGTTCTTTCTCTTCCACGTTGCTGTGAATATCCATGTTTTCCCTGCTGTTGCCGTAGTTGTTGATTTTGTACTTTAGCTTCTTTTCTTCTAGTCTCTTCAATGGCAGCTTGAAAAGGATCGAAATCTTTCTTCTTCTGTGCATTTCTTGATCTGGGCGATGATGAGGTCCTAGGAGAAGTGACAGTAGAAGAAGCCGAAGAATCATAACCAGGAGGTGGCTTTAATGGACGAATCTTGCCACCGTCAAAAAGTTCATCAGCAGATAAAGACGTTCTATCTAACTGACCACTAAAATCAAACTCAAAATCAACATCGCCATCATCTTTAAAATCGAATTCTCCACTATCATGATTAATCTTGTTATTTCTTGCCTTTGGAGTTCCAGGCGTCTCTTCCCAATCAAAAGGAATCGAAGAAGAATTAGCAGTAGCAGCAGCATCATCATGCTTAAACTCTCTATAAAGAGATGATAAAGAACGAGTAGGACTAGTAGGAGCACTCAAAAAGAGGTTGCCAAATCTTTGAGGACTAGAAGGAGCAGTCATATAAGGAGAAGAACAAGTGCTGTCAAAGTTAAAGTCGACCACCGCAGGCGGCACAGCCACCACCACTTCCATTTCCATGTAAAGGTTCTTTGAGGAAAAGGAGGGTGCAGAGATTGTGTTTGTGGGTTGTGATCGAGTAGCTAGTAGCCGCAAGCAAGTTCAAGGAGCTGTAGAGGTGGTGAATTTAAAAGGGGAAGAGGAGGAAGGATCATGGGAAGGAGAGGAAATGTTGACCAGACAGAAATTAGTCATGAGGATTGAGGAGGGGCGGCTTTTATAAATTTCATCATATGATCATATCTATTGTGCCTTGTTTGGTTTTACTACTCTACTTTTAAAAAAAAAAAATTTTAATCCCTATATTATACAGGAGATTACAAACTAGCACTCCAACAATTCAACAATAATTGCTTCTTCAAAATTGAGGCAATTATAAATTAAAAAAAACATACTACATGTTATTGTGTTGGGTTTTAATATTTTAGTAGCATTTTTTTTTGATGGTTTTAATAGTTTTATTGAGTTAATAATAAAAATTTCTATTTCTCCTAAATATTTACGGATCAGACAGTCCTGAAATATATAGAGCGTTTGGATTTCTTAACGATTAAACAATGCGGGTTCTGAAGGGTCTAACTTTCAGGTCTGACTGAATTGTGGAGCCAATAATATATCAAAATAAAAGCTAACTTAGAGACCTAGGAGTGGTGTTATAGCTAAAGCCATAACACAACAGTTTCAGACCCAAAATTCATTGTTTACTTCAAATTTTTGTTTGAGCTTTTTTATTTATTTTGGGGTTTTTTTTATCTTTTTGCAATTTTCAGCTAGAATTTTTTCCTAGACAGTGTTTGTTTATAATTTTTAGATGTTTTGAGACAGTTTGGTTGAGTTAATGATAAAAATTGGTATTTTTCCCAAATATTCACAGATCAGACAGCCCAGGAATATATAGAGCGTTTGGATTTCCTAACAATTAAGTAATGCGGATTCTCTAGGGTCTAACTTTCATGTTCGACTGAAATACGGGGTCCACAATATATCAAAATGAAGCTGACTCAAAGACCTAAGAGTGGTGTTACAGCTACAACTGTAACACAACAGCTTTAGGCCAAAATCCATCGTTTAGGGCTTCAAATTTTAGTTAAACTTTTATGTTTATTTTGGGATTTTTTTTTTAGATTTTTGTAAGTTTTAGCTAGGGCTTGTTCTTAGACAGTGTTTGTTTGTCAGTTTTAGATGTTTTGAGATAATTTTGTTGAGTTAATAATAAAAATTTATATTTTTTTTTAAAAATAAGTTAAACTTTTTAAAATAAGTGACTAAATTTACTTTTTAATTCGATATATTCAATTTAATTTTGTTAGTTGATATGCAAAATAAAAATTTCTGAATTTATATATGTATTGGATATGTGATTTAATTTTTTAAATAAAAATCATTAGAAAAAATAAGTGAATATTTTTTTACATATTTGTGAGATTTTGGAATTAATTTTAAAAATCAAAAATTTTATTATTTTTTTTTTAACAATTAATTTATATGCCTAAATCTCTTAATTTGAAATGGGAGAGTTAGGGAAATTTGAAATGGGAGGGTTAGGAGAAATTGAAAGATCGAACGGTACTCTCAACTAAATATTTAGATGGTTAAACCTTTTGATTTGAAATGGAGGAGTTAGGGGGAGTTGAAAAATCAAACCCTATTCTCAACCAAATATTTTAATCTCGTAACAAAATATTTTACCATCCATTTTATGCAACAACGATGTTAAATTAATTATTAAAAAATTTTCTATCCCTATTATTTTGCATGAATCATAACCAAATTAGTTGCAAATTTTTTTTAATGGTTTTATTGGATATATATGGATGGAGATATCATAAACAAGGACAAGATGCTGAAATTAAATTCCCCATATGCACCAAAATTTATTGAAAACCATTAATCTCAATGAGCAATAGAACAAGGGAAACCTTATTTGAAGGTTTAATGAAAAGGTGGGCGGGCATTTATTTTTGTCTTCGCAATAAGGTTGTCTTATTATACATATGAAAATCTGAAAAAAATGATAAATGCTTAAATCAAATAAAAATAAATCAACTAATATGTAAAATTTATAAGAATATTATATGTATTTATTTTGAATTTTAAAGAAAATAAAAACAACACTTTTAATTTTTTTATTAGTATTATTTTTTTAGCAAAGCATGAGGGAATTTAATGATGATAATTAATGTGATAGAGATGTTTAAAAGTGGTCAAACATTACATGGAAATAAAATTGGTGGTTGGTAAATCTAAAGATACTTAATTAAACTTTGCTGATAATGCTTTTTTTTTTTTTTTTTGATGATTGTGCAGTGCATGTATCATATATTTGATACATAATTCAGTACATTTGTTCACTGTTGTTGTAATTTGTTGTCATCTCTAGATAGGAAGGTCCTGTCCTTTCAAGTGTCTTCATTACCATTGTTGAGTATTTTGGCAAGACATATAAGAGCTTTAATTGTTGTTTTTTGTGCACGATTACTATGCTCAATAATGACTTTTTATTATTTCAACTCAGTAGAGAATTTTAGATTTTTTTGGGTCTTCAAAACTGTAATTTTTTTTTCTTTCTCAAAACTGTAATTAATTGTTCGTAAAATAAGTTTTTTCATACAATTATTTTTATATTTAATAGATGTAAAAATTTTAATCAATTTGAATCAAACTAAATAAATTTGTATGAGAGACAAAATCTCTATAAATAAAGTTTATATTCCAAATTTCATTTCAGTTAAAGATTTAATTTTTTGGACAAATTACCGAAAAATTTATAATTTTAGCATTTTTTAAATTTCAACACATTTTTTAATTTTGATAATATAGTTTACCAACTTTTTAACTTTTACAATTTCATGTATTGATTGAAAATTTACTTAAACTTTACTGATGTGACCACAAAAAAAATTTGAGTCAATCCATATAAGCGCTACATCAAAACGCATTATTTTAATTATTTACAAAAAATATACAATTTTTAACATTTTTTTACAATTTAAATACGACCAATTGATTTTGACAAATTGATACATAATTTTTTTATTTTTATTTAATTTATATTTTTTTATTAATATACGTGAAGCAAATATTTAAGTAATAGTAATTCATAATTAATTTTTCTAATTAAATAAAATATAAATTTTAGTGCTTATTTTTATGTAATGAACATTTAATTGATACATTCAAGTTGATGTATATTTTGTTATTTCAAATTAAATTATCATTTTAAAATATTTGAAATATTTGAATATTTAATTTAGCAAATTATATTTTATTATTTAAATTAATTTACATATTAAATAAATTTTAGATATTAATAATTTAATCTCATTCTTTCTGATTTATTTTTGAAAAGTAAATATTATTGCGGTTCAATTTGAATATGAATTTATATTTCATTTCAAAATATTTTAAATAAATTTTAAATATTAAGTTATCACTCGATCCAATCTTCTCTAACTTATAAATTATTAAAATATATATTTTTATAGATTCATATTAATAAAAGGATCATTTTCAGTAATTTTTTGGGCTTATTCGTATCTAAAGTCACAATGTTTTCAATTTTTTTTTAGATTTGTACTAAACTTTAAAATATGATAAAATTAACCACATTTGATGTACCATTTGCAATTTTAATTTGGTTAAAATTTTAAAATAAAATACATACATGACATTTAAAGTAAATAAGTTAACATCTATTATTATGGTCTTACATTCATATGAAGGTATTAACTGGCTAAAAAACAGAGATAAACATAGAACTCTTACAAATTAAACTAATTTTTTCATTTCTATTATATATTTTTTAAAATTAATCAAATTAAGGTATAACTAATTATTATAGTTAGTAATTATATGATGTGGAGATGAAAAATAGAGATTAGCTACTTCAATTCGGATACATATTTTAAAATAATAATTTAATTTAAAATAATTAAACATATATCAATTTGAATATATCAATTAAATGTTTATTATATTAAGTAAATTTATATTTGATTTAATTAGAAAATTTAATTTTGAATTCTCAATACTTAAATATTTGCTTTACATGCATCAATTGAAAAATATAAATTAAATAAAAAAAAAATTATGTATCAAATTTTTAAAATTAATAGATTATTTTTAAATTATAAAAAATGTCAAAGGTCGTGTATTTCTTATAAATAGAATCGGTGCCTTTTAGCGTGGCGTTTATGTGGTTGAACTCAAATTTTTTGGTGGTCATAAGCAAAGTTTCACCGAATTTTTAACCAGTGTATAAAATTGTAAAAATTAAAAAACTGGTGAACGATATTGCCAAAATTAAAAAGATGTGACGAAATTGTAAAAAACGTTAATGTCGTGAATTTTTTTGTAATTTATCCTAATTTTTTGGATAAAATTTTTAAAATTTAACTCTTTTGTATTAAAAAAATATTTAAAAAATTATATTTTTTAAATTCATCCTACTTAATGGGACTAGGTACTTTTTTTGCCATTTGAATGTAAAAATTCTTGTGGAGGCAGATGGAATTTAAAGGTGCACACTCTACTTTAGCAAAAAAAATGAAATACGGATTCTCTTTTAGCCAAAGAATTTATGACAATTTGTACAATTGGTAAAAAGAAAAATTTGATTCCATTTTGTCTCGTCAATTTTTCAATTACGAGTATTTTGAAAGTTCATCTTTGTCATGTTAGACTAAAATGAGATTATTCATCTTTAATTTAAAATTTTTTAGAAAAAATTAAATTAAATTTTATATGATTAATTCAAACCAAAAATATTTTTTAAAAAAATATTTTTTAGAACAATTATGTTTTAAAGATAAAATATTTTCTGCAAGCAAACGGAGGCTAATTTATGAGTTTAGAATCATAATAAATCACAAAATTTTAGACTAAATTAAATAAAATTGTTTTGCCTCTTCTTCTTCTTCTTTTTTTCATGGGAATTAACTACAGAGTTACTATAAACCTAAAAAAAATACATAGTATGATTTTTTTCATGTTACAATCAAAATAACTCTTCTAATTCATTTTAATTATTTTTTTCTGTAATTTATTAGCAATAATTTAATCCGACAATCCTTAGCCTTACAAGACAAATTGTCAGTGGCCTAACTAAAACAATTAGAAAGAGAAAAAAAGGGGGGAAACACAGATACGACTTCTGTGCCAACAGAATTTTCTGCAAATTTTAACTGAGATTCTTGACTTTTGGCATATCTCTGAAAAAGAAAATTGGTAGAACTATCTACAACCATTCTTCCTCTAATCCTCTTCCTTCCTAGTTACCAATATCCATTTCTCTTCTTACTAAAGCCGTGAAACTCAAGGTACCGACTCATCTTCATGCAATAACACAAAATACATCTTAGTTTGAGAAGTTTAAAAGAAGTTAATAATTTAATGATCCAATATCCATATAGTAATGTATAATAATATAAATTTAATTGAGATAGTTTTATGTTAAGAAAAATTCTTTTTTTCGCCTCTAATTTATCGGTATTCGATAGCCACAAGAGCTCTGTCTATTCTGAAATTCAAGTGGGATAGATCCATAAAGAGGTAAAAATTTCTCTCAGTACATAATTTCTCTATGTATAAAACTTGAACTTAAAACATTACTCAGGATTAACATTTAAAAATTTATTGTTTAAGACACGCTTATACAACTCAAGTTTTATCCATTTACATAAATAAGCATAAAAAATGTTAGATTTGGCATACCATGATTCAACAAGGCAGAAAAATAATTGTAATAACTTGTTATAGCGATATTTGTGATAAAATATATGTGAAATTAGCAACTAAATTATATATGATCATTTTGACAAACCTACAATTTATTAAATTAGGAAACTTGCAATCTCTCAATGTCATGCCTTTGTATTTATTTTTCTTGTTTGTGCAATTCTTTGGTCCCAGCACACCATATGACATCAGTAAGTAAGTCATTTGTATTATTTTTCTTCCAATTGCGGCTAATCCATTAATTTCAATCCTTATATATAAGTGTTATGCATACATTCAAGCAATTGCATACATAGTTGCTTTGAAAATTTTTTGTGTATTTTATCGACATTAATTTCTACTCCTGATATCTAGAACATGAGGAAACATCAAATTTGATGGCTAAATTACTCCATCCATTTCTATACATAGTCAAGAAGTGATTGCAATTTCTGAGTTTTTTATCAAAACAAAAACTCTTTATATAACCAACAACAACAGTTTAAAACAACAATTTAAATCAGTTGATACGAAGTTGTTCTTATTTAAACGACGTTTCAAATTCAAGTTATGATATATGCAGTTGCGTTAAATAAGTTATTGTGAAACTTTTATCATTTTTATAGTTTTATCCAGATAAAATCAAATTAGTGAAAATTCAATAGGCTCTAAGTTCCAATAGTTTAGGGGAAAAAAGAATTCTATATAGCTTTCTTTTTTCAGAATTATTTTTAGCTCAAAAAAAAATTTTAAAGGAAAATCATGACTATATATTCTCCTATCAAATGAGTAGGCCCTTATTGAGATTTTAGAGCTAAAAGTCTTAAATGTTGTTCCTTCAATTCAAATATAATGCTCCTTAATTTTGTCTGTTTAGAAGCTACCCTTTGCAAGCTGTTGCTGGTACAAGGGTCATGATGCCATTCAAGTTCAGTGGCCATTGACGCCAACGTCTCTTGACTTAAGATTTTGCTGGGAGTTGGATTGTTCTTTGAAATCAAGTTGCAGAAGTAATATTCTCAAAAACTAATTAACATCGATTTTTTTTTAATCATCAAATGATAATGGTCATAGTCTATTTAATTATAACTGCCCCTACTTAAAAAAATTCTTATCATTAATAACCGTTGAATCAATTATAACCGTTGAATCAATTGATAGAAAGTTGTTATCACTTAAATGATATCTCAAATTCAAGTTGTGCTGTGTATAATTTATTAAATTAATTATTGAAAGACTTTATCATTTTTATGGTCTTATTCAGGTCAAGCCGAATTAGTTAGAGTTCAATAAATTTTGAATACTGATAGTTTAAATTAAAAAAAAAAAAGTTCACTATTTTTTGAATTTTTTTGAATTTATTTTATTCCCTAAAAAGTTATTTGATTGAATTTATATTCTGAAATGGTTATATTTATTTAAAAATTACTGCACAATTTAATACATAGTATTATTTTTCATTTTAAATATATGCTAGGTCTGCCCAAATATTGTTTTTCCATGAGAAATTTTTTAATATATAATTTTTGCGGCCGTGATTACTTATTCTAATTTTTTTATTTGTTGTAATTCACATTATGCTTGTGAATGGGAATAACCTTAATGCTTGGTGAACCATTTTCAAATCATTGACCATTATATATATATATATATATATATATATATATAATCGAAATAAAAATAGTTAAAAACATCAATAACAAATAAATCCAATTAAAACATGCGATTTGAAAATTTCTAATGTCAACAAAACATTGTCTGGGCTTGTGCAAGTGCATGCACATGATAATATATTACTATGTCTATGTTATTGTTTGATAAAGAGGCGAAAATTAATAGTGAGTAGTATGAAAACTATATTAATCTCAATGCAGATGAATGCAACTCCAAGGAAACCTTAATTTCAAGAATGGTGGCTTGCTTGTTATTTCCTCATTAAGCTCAAATTGAATACTTATCTCTTATATAGTATGTATGGTATTTTGTAATTTCAATTTCATAGGTTCCCAAATCTTTAAGAACCTTTAATATAATGATAAACTTTATCTTAGTAATGCTAAAATAGTCTCTGAACCTATATCTCTCAAATATAAATTCTAATATGATAGTGTTATAATTCTATCTGAGAAACTTGAATTCTTATAAATTCAAGACTTTTTCTTTTTCTGTGAGGTGCCTTTTTCTATGAAGGGCAAAATTTATAGAAATGAGATTATATCCTCCATCCAAGTCAATTCTAATGAATATATGGATTAACATCATCATGATGCAAAGTAAAACAATACCATATGAGGTTATTGGATTAATAATTCAATTCATTTATCTATATATCTCATGATACATTTAATTAAGAATTTAATTCCTAACACGTTTTCTTTAAAATATATGAAGTTTTCTACTTTTAAGCATATGTTTCTTTTGTTCTGTTTCCTTTTTTTTTTTATTTGGCATTGACAAATTAATTAACCATTGTTTATTAAATGATAATCATGTCAATCATGGTGTACTTAGTGACCTATCCATTGTTGTTGTTATATATATATATATATGAAATGAAATCTATTAGCCCTTTATTTATTTATAGTCAACCAACGATGTTAGTATTTAATCATTTGGAATCATTTAACCACCTTGTTAATCTCTCATTTCTAACTAATTACAATTTATCTAGCCACATCCTTTTGCTTAGATGAAGAAATTTTCCTCACAAATTGTTGATTAGGTTTTTGGTACATAAGCAGCATTATTAAGCAAAGAATCATTGTGCTTTCAAGAATATCATTATCAACTCATTAAAGCTAATAATTATACTAACTAAACTAAATGCCCTAATGCTTTTTTTTTTCTTTTGTACAATTCATTAACAATAAAATACTTTTTAAACCACCACTAGAGATCGTCCGTATTGTTGTGACCAAACAGTCAAATTTTTATAAATAATAGGAAACGATCAGATATTAAGCTCTCCTTAGCTTCTCTCTCCCCAGCTTGTAATGGCCAAAAAAACCACCATAAAATTCAAAGAGTAAAATCTACATTTAAACACTGAATAATCGAGATGTACTTCGATTATCTTTAGTATTAACAGATACAATCAATTATATTTTTAATCATTTAGTGATTCATTAGTTAGAGACGTATTTTAAAATAAACAATATTAATTTATAATCGAATATATCTATCTTTAATATAAGAGTCAAGATAACACGAAAAACCTTAACTACCCCAATCTCAATGTTCAACAAGCAGAGATTAAAATGTTGAAAATGTAAAATTGAATAAAATATTAAGCAGTTTTTTTATTCAATAATATAAGGAAATTGCCATGTTTTGTTATGGTGGTTTTAAATAATGAAATTTTTTGAAAGGTAAACAAACAACTCAATTAAATAATGAATAAAGAGTTTGTTAGCGAAAAAATAATTAAGTAACAAATTATTTTTAAAAATATTTTAAGGTGAAGGGTTAAAATTCTACCGTCATCAATTTAAAATGAGAGAACTGTCCCCTATTTTACTGTTCTAAATTTAAAAGAGAAGAGTTGCCCCCAATTATATAATCCATCAATATTTAGATTATATGACCTCCCTATTAAAAAAAAATAAAGATTTTGTCAATGATACACAAACTATAATAATATATATTTAGAGAGTTTTGAGTTTTCTTCTTCCGAAGATTTGGAAATATAGCATAAGCATCAATTAGTTATCACACAAGTTGTAATGTAGCGTGCAGCTTTGAAAGCGTCCAATCACTTTGCAATTTGGTATGAGTGTTTCAAACCAAAGATTCTCAAAAATCTGATAATGTTTAGCGCAAAAGAATATGTTATCATTATGTGAATTTTGATACATATATTGATTATCTAACAATTATTGGCATCAGTTGTAGTCACGTTAAATTAATTTTTAAAATTTTTTTATTGTCTTTGTAGTCTCGAACTGAATTATTCCAAAATGATTTTCACAATATATATATATATATATATATATATATAGGGCATTTGCCTGTTTCTACAGTTAATTTTCAAGTGATTTTTCTAGTCAATTTCATGAACCAAATGCAAACAGATGCACCCATAATTTTAAAAATAAAAACAACACAGAATAAGTTACAAGCATAATTGTTGTCAACCTATTGCCTGCATTAAAGTAGCATTACGCTAATGCATAAAAATTGAATAGATTACATAGGACATTTGCACAAAGACGCAGAAAGGACAGAACGGAATTGAAAGAAACAAAAGATTCACTATTAAACTCACAATTAACAACAATTAGACGAGTTCAATTAATAATGCTAATAATGGGGTTGCGTAGAACTTACGGCTTGCTGTTTTCCATTGGTATTTTGCCCAACAGCCGCCAACCGTAGCAACCAAGAAGAAGATGCCAAGGCTTACACCTCTGTGTTTAATCTTTGGGTAAATTATTATTTGCCCCTTATATTTTAGTCTAATATACTATTTCATCCTTAACATTTAAAAAAATATTAATTCATCCCTAACATTTACAAATTCGTATACTATTTCATCCCTGACAGAGGACTAATGAGTGGTAACTGTTGCAAATGTCAAGAATGAATAAGTATTTTTTCAAATGTCAGTGATGAAATAGTGTATTAGGTCAAAACACAGGGGGCAAATAGCAATTTACCCTTAACCTTTTCTTCTTTTAAGTTTTCAGAACAATGTGAAGCCTAAGCCCAGAATCTAAACAGAAGCACATGCATCCAACTCCCTACGATATCATCCCTCCCTCAATAGACGATCATATTGATATCGACAAGGGCTCATCTTATGGACAATATCCCTCCCAGCTCATGGTTTAGAGCAGTTTGCAAGCTTGCTGGTTTCTTTACTACCTTCTTTGAACTCTTTTGTAGTTGCTTTCTGCAAGAGATTCAAGTTCTGCATAACACCCTTGACCTTCTTAGCACTACCCTTTAATAAACTTCACTTTCGGAGTGGCCTAGATTTCAAACTCTTTTTGTTGTCGTTGACTTGTAGTTCTCCAAGAGATTCAAGTTCTGCTTAACATCTTTGACCTTCTTAGCTAAACTGCCCTTCAATAAACTTCAGTTCCAAAGTGGCGTAGATATTAGTCAAAAGTATCATAAGAGTTTAGCTTCATCCATCTAGCAGGATAAGGGTTTGAATTCAACAGTGAAGCTCATTATGTAGAACATTTCCTTCACCATGTTGGCACTAAGTCCTGCCTGGCTCAAACTGCTCTTGATCCCTCTGAAATGTCAACTTAAATTTTGCGTCATCTTTCCTTCAGCAAACTCAAGCTCCTTTAATCACCAGACAGTCATATTGAAGCAAACTAATGAACACTTAAGAAAGCCATAAATCATATAATTTATCATGTCTTAACCAGTCAAATTCCTTGGCAACCAGGACCAAAAGTAAGAGTACCACCTGCTATACAAAACTTGGGGTTAAATACATCGGTGGTCACCCAACTTTCGGTTTGTTTCATTTTGGGTACCAAGCTTTAATTTGTATTTTTTTTTATAACCAAACTATAATTTCATTTCAACCGCCAGTCACCTGTTAGCACAGTGCTGACGTGTCACCGGTTGAAAAATTTTCTTAAAATATTCTCTACGTTAGCTTCCACGTCATATGCACATATGGTAATTGAACTTTAATTTTGTTTCAATTCGATTACTCAACTTCAATTTTTATTTTTTTAATATCAAATATTTTATTTAAATTATAATTATAATTTAATCATTCCTAATTCTAATAAATAAATTATTATCATCATATTAATATTTAACTTTTAATATTTTAATATACATAAATTTTAGATATATTTAAATTAAATTGCATGTAAATATTTTATTTAAATTAAAATTACAACTTAATTAGCCTAGTTCTACAAGTAAATTATTCTCATCATATTAATGTTCAACGGGTTAA
>CATIWM010155916.1:0-29551 GCA_949671775.1 Mallotus repandus | reverse complement strand
TTTTTTCCTTATTTTTTATTATCTTTATTTTTTAAAAAAATTTTATTTTTCCTTTTTATTATTTTTTTATTCTTAGTTTTTATTTTTAGTTTTTTTTGGATATATATATATATATATATATATATATATATAGTATGGTCTATTTCAGATATTATAATTAATATATTTAAATTATATAACTCATATTAATTTTGATTATTGATTAAAGTTTCAGAATTCCTAGAAATATTGAAATATAAATTTTTATATTTTTATATATATTAAGCTAATATTATTTTATTCATTTTGTACACTAAAAATAAACTAAATTATACAAATAATAAAATAAAAATAAATGAAAAATATTTCAATTTTCATGCATTTGAAAAAATATAGGCACTTGCATTTAAATTAATTAATATGCATATATCAATTATTTTTATTTATTTATTTATTTTTAATTAATTGAATGCAATTATTTTAGAAATTTATTACTCAAGGCCAACTATTTTTTTGATAATTTCTCTAAAAATATATATGCGCCCAAGTGTTCGGTGACCACGACATTGTTTGGGCTCAGGGCCCACTAGGAATACAATAGAGGCTTATAGTCCAACTCGGAGATAGGAGTCGCTACCCGGATAAGACCGGGGACACACTTTACAACAACTGGATGTCACAAAAAGGCCCTAACAGCCTTTCTTAGAGATTAGGTTTAGAAATTGGATATGAGCTTTTGGAATACCCATCCAACCTTGCGGTTGGCCTCCATTTATGTTTTATGTTTTATTACCTTTAATTATTTAATTATTTCCTTATTTACTTGTGAAATTGTAATTGCCTTCAGATAATTTTTCAATTTTACAATTAGGTCCAAATTTTAATTAAATTTCAATTACATGCAATTTGGTGTGATCCACAACATTCACAATTAAATCAACAACATAAGATAAATTAAAGTGCGCATGCAAAGAAATGGGAGAAGAGAAAAGAATTAAACCCTTTATTATGCAAGCCAAAATAAATAAATAAAATAAAATAATGCACACAAAAAAAGAAGGGAGGAAAAAGGAATTACAACCCATTTATCACACAAGATTGCGAAAATAAAATAAAATAATAATAATAATAAAGTTAAAGAGGTGTTGTAGGCTAAGATAAGTTAATTGGTTATTGAATCATCACCCAAATCCAATATTGAAAGGTTGAATTTAATTAGCTCCAAAAATGAAAGAAAACCTACGAAAGAAACACCAAGTCAAGTTCTTAAAAATAAAAATAAAGTAAAATAAATAAATAACAAAATAATAAATAAAAATGGGATCTTAGCATATAGCAGAATTTAATTTAAACATAGAGACAATATTTTAATGACTATAAACAATAATGAAGCAAATAAGAACTAAAACATAATTTAATAATAACTAAAGCATACAAAGATTCAAAATAAACAATACAGCAATAAATAAAAATTGACTTAAAATATATCACGTAAGGAACACAAAATCATGCATAATAACACAATAAATTAAACGCAATTAGATGTGCAGGAAGATAAACAAAAGAAAATTTTAATTGAGTTATCAAAATAATAAAAATGTTTCTATAAAAATGCAAAAGTAAACAAAAATAATTAAATAAATCTCTGTGACAATTAAAATAAAATCTGCCCATAAATAATAAAAAGAAACCTAGAAAATTAAAAGTAAATATAGATGAAAGTCTTAATCCAAGATAAATAAATTAAAATTGACAATACAAAATAGCCGGCGTTTAAAATTTAAGGCGGCGCCTTAACACGGTAAGGCGTCGCCTTATTGTAATGACGTGACGCCTTATCGAATAGGCGCCGTTTTATTACCCTGTCAAACTGATTTCAACTAAAATTTGATTTTTGAATTTGCAAACATGAATTACTAATGACGAAACAAGAATGAAATCAAATAGTAAAAGAACTCAAAGAAATCAACCACTTAATTGAAGTAAATCACAATTAAAGCATTTTAAATTGAAAATCAAATTAAAATGAAGATCAAATAAGAACAAGCGAAATTACTATTTTACAACACTGATTTTTGTTCACTGTCTTTGCCCTCAGAAGATTCAGAATGGCTGCAACAAAGATAAGACTCAGATAATGCAAAGTCAGTTCCTTTCTCCCTTGTCAAGCTAAAGCCTCTATTGCTTCCCTTCTCTTCTTACTGTTCTTTTTCTCTTTTAATTCTCAAAACTCTTATTTTCTCAACTCACTCTTTCTTTCTTTTCCCTCTGCTCTCTTTTCTTGTTTTTTTTACGTTCCTTTTTTTTATTTTTCCAACAAACCCCCTTTTCTTCTCTGATTCCTTTTTTATCTCTCATTCATTCCCTCTTTAAACCTCATTCATTCCCTCTTTATTTCTCTTAATATTTTTAGTTTAGAAAGTCTCTCTCTCTTCCCCCATGTTCTCCACCATGTCAATAATGTCTTCCCCTACTGACAGACGGAGAAAATCATGTTAAAATGTGATTTTCTTCGTTATTTTAAAAACAGTTCAGCTTCGTTAAGGCATCGCCTCAGTGCACTAAAGCATCGTCTTATTATTAAGGCGTTACCTCAGTGCACTAAGGCGTCATCTCATCATTGAGGCATCACCTCAATGTTGTCGCCTCAGTGAGGCCTACTAATCTACAGGCCCATTTAGAGAGAAAAGGACTGGACTTTACACTATGAGACATATTTTGCTTATTTTTTCATCAATGGACCTTTGTTCTTGGGTCGGCCAAGCCATGTGTCAACAATATACTTACTCAAATTATCATATTCAAATACTGTTTTAGGTTTCAAATAATGTTTTGAGTTTTAAATATTGTTTTGAGTTTCAGATACTTATAATATTTGGATAATATACTGTTTTGATTGTATCATGTTTTATTACTTCTTAAACTTGTTGTGTAACAAAAATTTTAATTAATAGTTTTGGTTAATTTTTAACATAATTGGAAATTATAGAGACAACTTTTAATTATTTAACACAAAAATACTTCATTTTTCTATTAATTTAGACATCTTTAACTTGTAAATCAAAGAAGCCTTTTTTTATGGGGAATCTAAATAAAAAATACTCCCTTTTTCTATTAAGAAAAATGGTACATGTCACGAGTACAGTTCCAACGCTACTCACAACAAGTACCATTTTGCCCATTTTTTTATATAAATTGCATTAAAAATAAATTTTAATCAAACAAATTATTCACAAACTAGACGTGTTTAAATCATACCATGACAGGTTCACCCAATTCATTTTAGGTTTTAGATTCCATCATTTTAATTATTTTTAAAATAAAATAAAATTTTCAAAAAAAATAATTTTAATTAAAAAAATTATTTACCAGCTATAGCTATTTAAATTATGGCACGATAGTTCGCCCAGTTCATTTTAGGTTTTAGATTCCCTCATTTTAATTAATTGTTAAAAAAATGAGTTTTAAATACTGTTTTGAGTTTTAGATACGAATAATATTCAGAAAATATACTTAGATACGAATAATATTCAGAAAATATACTTTTGATTTGAGGAAAATATTTGAATAATAATCACATAATATAGTGATTTTAGTATTGGATAAGATTTTTAAGTTTCACATTTATATAATATTCAAATAGTATAATGTATTTATGTATTTGAGATACTGTTTTTAATTTTCAGATACTATTTTATGTTTCAGATGAAAATAATATTCAGAAAATATACTTTTGGTTTGAGTAAAATATTTGAATAATATTCTAACAATACTGGTTTTAGTATCGGATATGATTTTGAAATTTCACTTATATATAATATTCAGATAGCATATTGTATTTATGAGTTTGAGATATTATTTCTAAATTTCAAATACTGTTTTGAGTTTTAGATACTTATATTATTCGGATAATATACTATTTGATTGCATCATATGCACATAATATTTAGAAAATATATTGTTTTTAAGTATCATTATTTATTACTTTTTAAGATTGTTGTGTAACAAAAATTTTAATTAATAATTTTTGTAATTTTTAACACAATTGGAAAACTATTCGTATAATATACAAATAATATATTTACTTATACTTTTTTTTTTATATTTATTGTAAACTAAACAAGAGACAACACTTGTATCGTCATCATCAAATACCAAGAAATGAAACATCTCTTCTGCACCCAAATGCTATTGGTAAAAATATACAAAAAATAAATTACAAGTATATGAAAATATTAGAAACACTTTTTTGCAGCTAAAATAATGCCATGTCATCAATGCAGCACAATGTTCTCTAAATTAAAGAATGAACAGGGAAATTATCCAATACAATCAAAATTCGATGCCACCACAAATTAACATAGCAGAAGCAAGAAATGTGATCCACATTCTTAGTGAGTAAATTTCACAATCAAAACCATCACATTTTTCTTAGGATTTTCTTTGAAAAGGTTTTTTTTTTGAAACAAAAAATCAAATGAAGGGGTTCAAAGAAATCCCAAAACAAATAAAATAAAGGAAGAAGGCAAAAAATCCAGGTAATAACAGCCATTAATGTAAATCCACCAACATATATCGGGGCTTCTTTGAATTCTTCATTAAATAAACCATAACAATCAACAAAAACTTCAATCACCAAACACATCTTGAAGCCTTTATGAACATTTATAACATAGTTAAAAACAAAGAAACTCAAAGAAATAAAAAAAAATAGTCATTCAATCAGATGATCGGACATTAAGTTACCAACAACAACAAATCCAAATAACCAACATTAAAAGTGAAAAATTAGTAAAACCCATTAAAGAAATAATCTTTATATCAAATCCATAACTAGAAAAAAAATGAAAGAAGAAGAACAAGAAGACTTTAATCAAACTTACCTCCACAAGTATCCAAAAGAAAACCATGCAATTAATCAATCAATCATTCCTTCTATAGAAGAAAAACCCATAAAAGAACTAATCACGTTGTAATTCCATAAGTGCCAAGAGGGGGGTGAATTGGCTTTTTAAACAATATAGGTAATTTTGATTTCACACCTAAGAGCAAACAAAAAGCAGAGTAAGAGCTGAATTAAATAAAGAAAAAGAGCAATAAAAACAATAACAATTTATAGAGGTTTGGCCCTCAAAGCCTACATCCTCTCCTCAACCACTTGTTGAGAATTTAAATCCATTATCTATCTACTTCAAGGTGTAGATTAAACCTTTACAAGCTTAAACTAACCCGCCCAAGTGTTTTTACAAGGTTCACACTCAAACCCAAGTGTTTTCCCAAGGCTCACACTCTAACTCAAATGCTAATAACAATCCTTTTAGCTTGCAAGTATTTAAAACCCTAACACAACTCACTCAATCTCACTATTGAGCTATTGAATGAAGGAATTAAACACTCACCAACCCACACTCAAGAACACTCTTGAGATAGAAAGAAATTACAAGAATTAAATATTGAGAACTTGGGTGGTTGAAGAATAAATTTAAGATTAATTGCTCAAGATTGCTCTAAATGTGTTTGCTCAACTTCATTAATTATCTCCAGCTGATTTTATATTTATATCTGTATAGAGAAAAAGAGCTGTTGAAGGTGCATTTAATGCTATTAGAGCCGTTTGAACAACCTAATTAAAAGTGCTCTACAACTTTGTTATGACTTATGACAAATCGTCATTGGTCATGACAGTCAAGGCACAAGATAAAATTTGAATTCACATGTTTTCATGGCTAGGGAATTGGTGATGACACTAGTCATAAAACTTTCTATCACTTTTGGAATTGGTCATCATTACTCATGACAAGTTTGTCACCACTCATGATGAGTGTGTTATGACTAATTTACTCATGACACTGGTGGTGACACTGGTCATGAAAGGCTTTGGGTTTTTTTGAGAAAAATGCAATTTAAATCTTTATAATTTTGCTCGTAAATTTTTTTCGATGATTGGGATTTGCTTGTGACCATTATTAATGAAGATTCATATCATATTTGACCAAATTTGACTTTAGATTCTTGATGAAAAATTCGATCTTTGATTTCATCCCTGTCATCACTGATGATGAGTCTGTCACCACTCATAACAAGTGCAAAGACTTAATAAAAACAAGATGCCAACTTTTCATTCCTTGACTTGTGCACTTTTAAATAACCTGAATATAAACATTTAGCACAATGATTAAATATAATTTTACTTAATTAATTGTATCCATAAAAAAAAGATTGTTTTAGTCCTTAAAGTTCAACAATCTCCCATTTTTTTTATGGTAACAAATAATTATGTAAAATTAGGCTAAATTATGGAAGGAACAACTCCCCCATAAAATAAACCTAAAAACAAAATTTGTAAAAATCAATATATAGGCCCATTTTATATATTTAAGCAATAAGTCAATAGTACATGAAAATCATAAAAAGGCACTTATCATAATCAAGGCAATTGAAGTTCTCCATTTGTGATAGTTTAGTTTGCAAAAGATAATCAATTTAAGACAAACATATCAAATGATTAAGTCAGATATAGATCATGGTTCCAGAATCATGATCATGAAAAAAATAACATGTGACTAGAAAAACTGATACATAAATAGCCAATTTTTAATCATAGACATAACCAAAACTTAATGTTCAAAATCGTAGAACATATTTTTCCACAGATCATGCACAACCAAAAGAATAAGTCTAAGATATCAATTGATATGAAAAATACCAAATCAAATAATCAATAACCAATATAATCAAAGTCAAATATATAACCAAAAATAAATATTCAATAGCAAATACCAAATCAGCCACAAAATGACAATTAATGTCCATATTCAATAACTAACACTTCCATATCAATATATATAAAAAAAAATCAATAACCATACCAAGTCAAACACAAAATAATAACAAACTTGGCTAGAAAAAATATAACCAAAAGCAATTACAAAGTCAATATTTCCAAATCACTAAAATAATATCCATAATTGTGAATCAATGTCCACAAATCATAGTCACATAATAGCTACTAACAGCAAATCAAAAAAGAACTAAGATAGTTAACATACATAGACATAAGATATAGGCTAACAGACATAGTCATAAGATATAGTTAAGCCTTTCTCCCCTTTGTTACTATAAAAAAGAACCAAATATGGGGGAAATTTACTGTTCAAGGTAGTAAGCAAAACAAAAATATGTCCCAAGAGATAAAAGCATCAACCAATTTCAAGTTCTTATAAAGACTTGAAAACCAAAAAGCATTAATCCAAAAAAAATTATGAACTGATATGCAAATGTAGAATCAACGATGCGCATAAGGGGCAAGAAGATAGGCTTTCATATAAGCAGCATCAGTAGCTAGGGTCTCCATTTTATGATCCATTGCATCAACCTAAGGCTCAATGACTACAAGGAAGGTCTAAATGGCTTCAAGCTTGTCGTCCAAATGGATTTGGAGTTGATTCAACATGGACTATTATTGGTTGCTTGGTTCGGCTTCTTCACCAATGTCAGGGGCAACAACTCTGGGGCATTTCTTTAAAGTTGAAGGAGCCTCACTCTCTGCCTATTTTTGAAACTCAGGTGTATCTCTGTCACACCGAACTGTGTTCCCCTGCTCGTTAACCTCTCTTCAGTAAATAATCCCATTTACAATTAATTTTCTAACCATAAAATAGTGAGCCAAATTGTCCAAATTAAGTTTGTTATTGGACTGAAAGGGAATAGTATGAATGAATTGTTGATTGTCATTCATCACTTTTAAGTATCAGGTGATTAATGTGATATAACTTCCAACTCGGATCTTGCCGAACTTGGTAATGGTTATGCTAAGCAGCTGGTCATTAAGAGTTTGGTTAGGGCAACTCTTTTACCTTTCTCACCACACCACAAAACAAAGAGCTCTAATTTTCTCACATTCCTGTGGCTTTCTCCTCTAGCCAGAATGGAATAAGAAATGAAACAGTGTAGATATTTATGAATAAATGAGTTTAAGCTTGAACTTTTGGCTGCCTTGGGGCAAAAATAATTCTCCCTTGTCAATCCTTTCATGCATTGTGTTCATCAAACAATGGATCATCTCGATACCTATAGTGACCCTTGGTAGGGAGTCTAAGTGCTTCACCTAACTGCTCATTTGTAAGGGTGTATTTTTCATCAAGCAACCAAAAGCTCAAAAAATGGTCTTTTTCAATTTGTAGGGTAGACAGAAACTCAAGAATTATTGAAGGTGAGGTTAGCTCATGGAGTTCAACAAACTCTCTCAAATTCACAATGTGAAGTAAGGTTTTCATTTCCTCCTCATACCTTAACTCGTGCACACAGTCCCAATGAAGCAAGTAAATTGAGAGAATTGGGTGAGTTTTAAGAGCAAAATACATGTCCTTTTATTCTTTAGTGCGTAGTGAGGAGAACATCGGATCAAGTGGGCTCCTCTTTGCTGTCATTTTTGTCTTTGGGCCAATCCTTCTCAGTGCATTTGGGGTTGCCATGGTGACATGTACGATCACAGTGGAGGGACTGATTCAAGTGGGGATCATTTTGGTTGCCTTGAATTTTTGATATCCACTTGATGAAAGGATGATGGAAGATGATGATTGTAAGATGATGATGATGATGATGTGGATTTAAGGTAAAAATGAAAAGAATCTTTGAAAAATAAATTAGGGTAAAAAAATAGAGAGGAGATAGTGATGGGCGACATTAGGAGGAAGGAGGTGAAAACCCTAGTTGCCTTAAAATGCTTTAAATACTTCAGCACTTACCAAAGGCGCGTCATAGGTGGTGAAGGAAATGTCATGACTGATGAAAAAATATTTTTACCTATCAAAACCCATTTATTAAATGCATTAAAAATTGATTGCAGATGAATTATAACCGGTGATGAGAGTTTCATAATTATGAAACTTAATTCATCAAAAATAATTTTAAGTCAAACATGAATTAATTTAAGCAAGAAAAGAACTTTCACATCCAGTAACAAAGGTGTCATAATCATGAATTAAAATTAGAATTTTCAAAAATAAGCTTTTGAATACAATTTGGATAAATTCAATATTGCATCATAATCAATCAAAGTTCAAAGATATAGCAAATTAACCACTCAAGGTTCAAGTAATTAATTATAATGCCATAAATAAACACACATCATAAAGTATTGCCATCTCATATGCCAATTTCTCTTTTGATGAAATTCATTCTTTCTTCATAAAGAGTCTTAGTGAATATATCTGTATGTGGGTTTATTGTATCAATAAATTCCAATGCAACATCACCTTTTGCACATGATCACGCAATAAATTATGCCTAATGTCAATGTGTTTAGTCCTAGAGTATTGAATTGGCACTATTGTTATCACATTTAATTGGAATGTGATCAAGAACCAATCAAAAGTTCATGAGTTATTGTTTAATCCGTAAGACTTGTGCACAACAACAACCCGTGGTAATATATTTCACTTTGGTGGTAGAAAATGCAACCGAATTTTGTTTCTTACTAAACCAAGATAAAAAGGGAATTTCCTAAAAATTGACAAGTACCGAAGGTACTTTTCCTATCTAGAATATTCTGCATCCAAATAGGAGATAAGATCAAATGATGCATTTCTTGGATACCAAAGACCTAAATGAGATGTGCCAATAAGATATTTTAAAATTATTTTCACTGCATTCAAATGAGACTCTTTAGGACAAGATTGAAATTGAGCACACATACACACAACAAACATAACATCGGGCCTACTTGCGGTAAGATAAAGAAGACTACCAATCATACCTCGATATTTCTTTTCATCAATGCTCTTCCCATTCTTATCTTTATCAAGCTTGATGGTGGTGCACATAGAAGTTTTACCTACTTTTGCTCCATCCATTCTAAATCTTTTGAGCAAGTCTTTGGTGTACTTCATTTGATTGATGAAGATTCCACATGTTCATTGTTTTATTTGCAATCCAAGGAAGAATTTTAGTTCTCCCATCATGCTCATTTCAAACTCACTCATCATGCAGTTAGAGAACTCTTCACATAAAAGCTCATTAGTAGCACCAACTATAATATCATCCACATATATTTGCACAATAAGAATGTCATCTTTATGTTTTTTGATGGAAAGTGTGGTGTCAACTTTGCCTTTGGAAAAATTATTTTTCAAAAGAAAAGCACTCAATCTTTCATACCAAGCTCTATGAGTTTGCTTTAATCCATATAATACTTTTGACAATTTAAAGACATGATTGGGAAAGTCATGTTGCTCAAAACTTAGAGATTATTCAATATAGACTTCTTTCTTAATAAAACCATTTAAAAATACACTCTTTACATCCATTTGGAAAATTTTAAAATTCATGTATGATGCATATGCAAGTAACATCCTAATTGCTTCTAATCTAGCAACCGAAGCAAATGTTTCATCATAATCTATACCCTTTTCTTGATTGTTACCTTTAGTTGCCAACCTAGCTTCATTTCTAGTAATTACACCTAGTTCATCAAGTTTGTTTCTAAAAACCCACTTGGTGCCAATTATAGGATAATTCTTAGTTCTAGGGACTAAAGTCCACACTTTGTTTCTCTCAAATTGATTGAGTTCTTCTTGTGTAGCAAGAACCCAACTTTCATTATTTAAGGCCTCAACAACATTCTTTGGCTCAATTTGAGAGATAAAGGCAAGACTATTTAAATGTTTAAGAGAGTGTCCAGTAGTTACCCCTTTTGAAGGCTCACTAATTATTAAGTCCTTAGAGTGGTCTTTTTTAATGTGCCATTGTTTTGGTAGGTCTTCATGAACAATTGAAGTTGTGGGGGCCACTTATTCCTCTACAACTTCTTCCTTTTGAGCATCCACCCCATTTTGAGAACTCTTAATTGGAGGGGAAACATCTTGATTATTCTCTATCTCTCTTTGTTGTTGATTTAACTCATCAAGAACACCTACATCAACATCATCAATAACAACAACCTTTCTTGGCTCAAATGGATTAGTCTCATAAAAAACAATGTGCATGGACTTTTCTACCACTAATATTCTTTTATTGAAAACTCTATATGACTTCATAGAAGTTGCATAACCAAGGAAGATTCCTTCATCAGCTTTAGTATCCAATTTTCCAAGGTATCCTTAGTATTTAATATGTAGCATTTGCATCCAAACACCCTTAGATATGAGATATTGGGCTTTCTCTCATTCCATAATTCATAAGGAGTTTTATTCAAAATAGGTCTAATGAAAACTCTATTTGAAATATAACAAGTGGTGTTGATGGCTTTGGCCCAAAAATATCTAGGCAAATTGTACTCATTGAGCATAGTTCTTGCCATCTCAACCAAAACTCTATTTTTCCTTTCAACAACCCCATTTTGTTGAGGTGTTTTAGGAGAAGAAAAATTATGAGAAATTCCCATTTCATTGCAAAATGTTTTGAAATAGTCATTTTCAAATTCTTTTCCATGGTCACTCTTTAAATAAGAGATTTTAAAACCTTTTTCATTTTAAATTCTTTTTGCAAGAATTTTAAAAGCTTCAAAACTTTTATCCTTATGAGCAAGAAATAGTGCCCAAGTAAATCTAGAGTAGTCATCGACAATGACTTATGCAAAGTGCTTACCACCTAGGCTAGCAACTCTACAAGGACCAAATAGATCCATATGCAATAATTGAAGTGATATAGTAGAAGTCACCTTGTTTTTGGCTTTAAATGAACTTTTCACTTTCTTACCCATTTGACATGCTCCACGTATTTTGTCTTTTTGGAATTTTACTTTGGGTAGGCAAATGACATGATCACCTTTACTTAGATCTCCAATGAGGTCCATGCTAGCATGACCAAGTCTCCTATGCCACATCCAAATGTCATCCTTAATAGCAATAAAACACTCAACACCTTGGTTAGTCAAAGAGCTTAAGTCAATAGTATAAACATTGTTGACTCTTCCACCTTCAAAAATAAGTTTGTTCTCTTCCATATGAGTTATAAAGCATTTCTTTGGTTCAAAAGTCACTCTATTACCTTTATCACAAAATTAACTAACGCTAAGTAGGTTGTGCTTTAAACCATCAACCAAAAGAACATTTTCAATGTAAGCAGAGTCTTTCTTACCAACTTGACCAATGTTAGAGTCTTTCTTACCAACTTAACCAATACCAATAATCTTACCCTTAGCATTGTCACCAAATGTAACATTGCCTCCTTTCTTTATTTCCAAATGAGTGAAGAGGTTGGCCTTCCTGGTCATGTGTCTTGAACATCCACTATCTAGATACCAATTTTCTTTGCATATTGTGGATTCCAAGCACACCTATATAAAAGTAGTTTATCTCACTTTAAGTACACAAATATATTTAGGTCCTTAGGGGTTAGCATTGAAAGATTCATCATTTGAGTAACCCAAATGAGTATTTCTAATATAGCATCTAGAATTTTTGTGCCCTATCACACCACAATAATGACATCTAAAACTTTGCGCATGCTCTTTCATTTTAAAACTATTAAAACTATGAGAATGAGCATGATTGTATTTCCTAGGCTTGGGTCCTCTTTAGTTATTAGCTTTAGACTTGTTAGTCTTAATTCCATTAGACTTTTTAGGTCGATTGGTTTTGAGATTAGGTTTTTGGTAAACCTTAGTAATTGGAGTACTTAGGCTTATAACTTTTGAAGAGCTAGCATGATCATTTTCCAAACCAATTCTACATTTAGACTTCAAAGGAGTGAAAGTCATTAAAATCATACCATCAAGAATTTCCTTTCCTTTGTTAAATTTAAAGATGGAATTCTTGAGATTGTTGTTTTCACATTCCAAAAATACATTTTGTTCAATGAGTTTTGTATTTTCATTAAAAATTTTAATTTTCTTTAAATTACTTTATTTCAATGAATTTGTTAACTCTTCATTAGAGGATCTTGACTTCTTAAGTTCTTCTTCTAGAGTTTTGACTATTTCTTTGAGTGAATT
Organism: Mallotus repandus; assembly: GCA_949671775.1. Lineage (NCBI taxonomy): Eukaryota > Viridiplantae > Streptophyta > Magnoliopsida > Malpighiales > Euphorbiaceae > Mallotus > Mallotus repandus. The sequence goes on along the minus strand of CATIWM010155916.1, from coordinate 16,638 downwards.
AATTTTAGATAAATTTTTATCACATTTATGCATCAATTTTTCACAACCAATTAACATTTCATCCTTAGATTCAAAGTCTAGAGTTACCTTATCATTTGTAGGTTCCTCCAATGCCATGAAATTGACAACTTCCTCATCGGTGTCATCATCATTAGACTCACTAGAATCATCCCAAGTTGCTTTAAGTAATTGTTTCTTTTCCTTCTTTTCCTTCTTGTCTTTCTTAAAGGGCTTCTTCAACTTTAGACATTAGGATTTAAGATGACCTGGTTTGTTGCATCCATAGCAAATTATTTGATCTTTGTTGCTTGAGTCTTGCTTCTTGAATCATCTTCTCTTCTTCATGATGTGATTTCTAATTTTTCTTGAGATCATAGCATACTCATCATCATCTTCATTTGATTCACTATCATTAGTGTCTTTACTTGCTTTGAGAGCAATACTTTTGTCCTTCTTTGTCTTCTCTTATTCAACTACTTGAGTCATTTTGATCTCATGGGTGAGAACCTTCCCAAGAAGTTTATCCTTATATAGAGTAAAGAGGTTATTTGCTTCTTCAATTAAGGCAGTCTTAGCTTCCCAAATCTTTTAAGGTAAAATCACAAGGATTTTATTGTTGACATCTTCATTTGAGAATTTTTTGCCAAGTTTCCTCATTGCATTGATGAGAGTGATAAGTCTACCATACATCTCACTAATTCTCTCATTGGGCTTCATTTCAAACAACTCATATTTTCTTCCAAGCATTTGTAATTTTTTGTTCTTAAGTTGATTAGTACCTTCATGTTTGGTCTTTACACACTCCCAAATTTCGTTGGCCGATCTCAAATGCTCTATTCCATTGTATTCTTTCCTACACAAACCACAATAGAGGATGGTGATTGCCTTTCTATTTCTCAGGTTAGCTTTTGATTGCTCACCACTTAATTGCTTCTTAGGAATGGTCACCTCATTGCCTTCATTGTATTTCTTTGTTAGAGGACTCCAACCTTCTTCAATAATATCCCATAAATTTACCCCTTCACTACCCAAGAACATCCCCATTGTGTTTCTCCAATATGCATAATCGGTTCCATCAAAAAATGGAGGTCTTGTGTAGCTAGGGCCATGAACATCGCATGCAGTAACAACTTCACTTATGGAGGCCATGATCTTTTCTCCAAGATGGTTAAATCTTCAAGAATGGAGACTAAAGCTCTAATACCAAATGTAATTCCATAAGTGCCAAAGGGGGGGTGAATTGGCTTTTTAAACAATATGGGTAATCTTGATTTCACACCCAAGAGTTAACTAAAAATAGAGTAAAAGTTGAATTAAATAAAGAAGAAGAGCAATAAAAATACCAAGGATTTCTAGAGATTCGACCCTCAAAGCCTACGTCCTCTCCTCAACCACTTGTTGAGGATTTAAATCCACTATCTATCTACTTCAAGGTGTAGATTAAACCTTTACAAGCTTAAGCTAATCCACCCAAGTGCTTTTACAAGGTTCACACTCACCCCCAAGTGTTTTCCCAAGGCTCACACTCCAACTCAAATGCTAAGAACAATTCTCTTAGCTTACAAGTATTTAAAACCCTAACCCAACTCACTCAATCTCACTATTGAGCTATTGAATGAAGGAATTAAACACTTACTAACCCACACTCAAGAACACTCTTAAGATAGAAAGAAATTATAAGAATTAAAGATTGAGAACTTGGGTGGTTGAAGAATAAATTCAAGATTGCTCTAAATATGTTTGCTCAACTTCATTAATTGTCTCCAGTTGATTTCTGAGTTGTATTTATATCCTCATAGAGAAAAAGAGTTGTTGGAGGTGCATTTAATGCTATTAGAGCCATTTGAACCACCAAATAAAAAGTGCTCTGCAACTTTGTCATGACTCATGACAAATTATCATTGGTCATGATAGTCAGGGCACCAAGATAAAATTTGAATTCGTGCATTTTCATGATTAGGGAATTGGTGGTGACACTGATCATGAAACTTTCTACCACTTTTGGAATTGGTCATCATTGCTCATGACAAGTTTATCACCACTCATGACGAGTGTGTCATGACTATTTTGCTCATGACGCTAGTGGTGACACTGGTCATGGAAGGCTTCGGGTTTTTTTGAGAAAAATGCAACTTGGATCTTTGTAATTTTGCACGAATTTTTTTTTTATAATTGGGATTTGCTTGTGACCATCATTAACGAAGATTCCCATCATATTTGACCAAAATTTACTTTAGATTCTTGACGAAAAATTCGATCTTCGATTTCATCCCTATCATCACTGATGATAAGTCTGTCAGCACTCATGACAAGTGTACAAACTTAATAAAAATAAGATGTTGACTTTTCATTCCTTGACTTGTGCACTTTTAAATAACCTGAATATAAACACTTAAGCATAAAGATTAAATATAATTTTACTTAATTAATTGTAACCATCAAAAAAGACTATTTTACCCCTCAACGTTCAACACACTCATTCAAAAAGCTTAGAACCACGCTAAAAGCCAATAAAAAATAAACCAATAGAAACTAAGGGTGTGTTTACTTATAGAGAATTATTTTATTTTTTCATTTTTCAATTTTCAAGGAAAATGAAAACTTTTCATTTTCATAGAAAATTTTAAAACATGTTTACTTGTTAGAAATTGAAAACTATTTTCCATTTTTTGAAAATAGAAAATGTGTTTACAGAAGATAAAGGAAGAAGATACATACCAAAGTAAAGAGATAATTTAGGGCTTGAAAAGTAGAGTTTTTTTTGTCTTCTAATACCAAAATAAAGTAATAAATAATGAATTAAAAACTAGAAAAGACGTCGCAATGAAAACAATGTGTTTTCAAATGAAAATTCTATGTTTTATTTATATTTTTAATAAGAAAAATTTTTGAAAACAAGAAAAACTTGTTTTACACTTTTTTTAAAAAAAATTGTGCAAACAGTAAAAACAGTTTTCAAGTGAGATTTTTGTGAAAATACCCAAAGTAAACACAAAGTTCTATTTTTTGTTTTCATTTTGAAATTTTCTAGAAAATTGGAGTAGTTTTCTCTAACCAAACACAACCTAAGTTACCTAAATTCCAATTTTTGAACGCCACAAAGGATGATCAATTCTTTTGATAAGTTCGGTTTCATTCAATCAAGAACACAAGAAAATAAGATTTCATAAAAACTTAATTAAATCTCATAAAACCCCTGCCATCTCTTGTTTGATAGCCCTAATTTATGTATTTGCATGTTAAACATAAATAAGAACAAAGTTAGAATAAAATTAAGTATCCTAAAAAAATATATAAAACCCTAATTAAACTAAGCGTTTCGGCCTTTTCCGTCGCACATGGTTGTGTTGAATGGGCGCATAATTGTGTGAAACTCGAATAACTTCACACTTGAATTGCTCACTTTCAGACATAGCCATGTCAATAATATGCACAGTCGTGTTGCCAAAACACACTTTTATGCACAGCCGTGCTAAAAGCACACATAACCATGCCTACCTTTAAAACTTCAATCCAGAAAAAACTAAAATCAAACATAACCATGCCAAAGTTCACACAATCGTGTCAAGTTCCAAATAGTCAACTCGAGGTTGCTTTAAATCACACACAGTCATGTCTCCAAGTTGCACAGCCATGCACATCTAGTGTACTTGAATTAAATGAACAAAACTAAGCTCTTCTTCATCTTGGATCTTTGCCAAACTTAATTCATTCCATATTGCCTTCACAAAACCTTACAAAAGCTTCTTTGAAATTTCTACCCGTTAATCTTATTATTGGACCTTGAGGTAGCCTTAATGCATCTAAAACTGATTGAATTCGATTATGAGTTGATCTGTGCTGCCTTTCCTTTCCATCAAGCCCATTTTGCATTCTATCAACTTGCCTTAGTTGATTCACATCATTCCCTCCTTCCTTAAAAGAATTCATCCTCGAATCAAGCCTATTGCGTACATCAAAGGGAGATAAATCAATAATGTTAAAAGTAATACTAATATTATACTCACTATGCAAGTCTAATCTATATATATTATTATTGATTCATTTAAGGACTTAAAAAGGCCCATCACCACAAGCATACAACTTTAATTACCTTCGGTCAACATATTATTCTTTCCTAAAGCACCCAAACCCAAACTTCAGGTTGGAAAATAATATGTTTTGGTCCTCAATTAACCCTCTTAGCCACCTTAAAATTTTGCTTCTAAATCCTTTTTAACTTATTGATGTAAACATTTAACATAATCTGCTTTAGAAGCTCCATATACATTCACAAGATTAGATAGAGTTAAATGACATAAATCCATAGGAGTTAATGGATTAAAACTATAAACAACCTCAAATGGAGAATACTTAGTAGTACTATCTATGTACATCCCTGTGATATGTAAACTCCACAAAATGGAAATAATCCTCCTATGATTTAAGATTCTTTTGAATGATAGCTCGAAGCAAAATTTGAGTTTATCCATTGATTTAAGGATGACAAGTAGTAGAAAACAACAATTTAGTACTAAGCATACCCAATAAAACTTGCCAACATCTCGATCACTTACAATCCTCCTAGGTAAACCACACAAATGCACAAGTTTCTTAAAGAATAAATCAATAATATGTGTAGCACCATTAGTTTTATAGCAAGGTATGAAGTGAGCCATTTCACTAAATCTATCCACTATAACAAAAATGCTATCTCGACCATTCGTAGTTCTAGGCAAACCAAGCACAAAATCCATAGAAAAATAAGTCCAAGGTTCATGAGGAATATGCAAAGGAGTATACAAACCATGCAGATGCAATTTGGACTTAGCTTTTCTATATATAATGCAACGTTCACAATGCACATCATGTCTCATTCCCAACCAAAATAATTGCTCAAACAAAATATCATAAGTCTTTTTTACACCAAAATGTCCCATTAAGTCACCTTCATATGCTTCCATAACAAGTAGAACACATAATGAACTAATAGGAATGCATAATCTATTTTACTTAAACAAGTACCCATTCAACACATAGAAATCATAAAAAATAGTCTCATTAGCACAAGCAACACAAATTGCTAAAGTTATATCATTGGCATATAACTCCTTAATAAACTTAAATTCTAACAACTTAAAAGTAAAAGTATTAAGTAAAACATACCTTTGTGATAATGCATCAAAAATTCCATTCTCCTTACCTTGCTTACACTTGATAACATACGAAAAAGTTTTAATGAATTCCATCAACTTGGCATGCGTTCACTTCAACTATTCTTACCCTTTTAAATGCTATAAACTTTCATGATCAGTATGTATGACAAACTCCTTAGGCCATAGATAATGTTGCATTTGTAAAGTACGAGCCAAAGCATACAACTCCTTATCATATGTCAGGTGTTGCAGTGGTATTCCATTCAATTTCTTACTAAAATATGAAATTGGTTTCTAATTTTAAATTAGAATAGCTCCAACTCTGATGCCACTTGCTTCAAATTCAATCTCATAAAATACAGCATGCATGCCTGTTAGCTTTGGAGGTAAGGCTAGCTGATAAGTTATGGGTCCAACACATTCAATCACTTCGTATAGCCTAATAAATCTTGGACTTAAGTTCTCTCGCTTATCGAACCTTATCATGCCCTTCCATAGAGTTATCTTTAGAAAATACTTTTGTTTACCTCTAGCTCTTTTACTGTAGCATACCAGGTATGTGAGGTACACTAACTAGATTGGATCTCTGACTTCTAATAGATGATTTCTATGTAAGCTAGGGGACCTAAGCTTACTTAGGGTTCCTAAATTAGATGTGAATGAAAATAGCTAAATTTAATGCTGAAAATGCTTTAAAGTAAGGCTTGAAAATTTTTAATTAATAAATTAAATGCCAGAGAATTTAATTAAAATAGAGAACTGAAGAGAAAAAGTTAGAGATTCCATTGAAATAATAAAGAAACTAGTTTATAAACATGATATGATTGAACAAAAACAAAATAGAATTGAAACAAGAAAGTAAAATGCTAAATTATTGATTGAAGTTATATGTAATTTGTGTTTGTTGTAGAGATTGTCCAAAGTCCTTCTCTTTGTTGTAGTAGTTCCCTTTTATCCACTATCTTCTTCTTTCATAACTACTCCCTCTTTACATTCCTCACTCCTTATTGACTTCTATCTCTCAATAACTACCAACTTAATTAATTAACTTGCCAATTAACAAATTAACTAATTAATTAATTTATTAATTTAGGTTATGGGCTTTGATAAAACTTTAGATTTGGTGCAAAAAATTGCTCCCCTGCATATAAATGGCTTGTAAAAACCTATTTATATGCATAACAGTATTGCTCCTTGATGAAAGTTTTGCAGAGATTCTTGGCTATGAAATAAATCCTTGAAGAGATCCTTGTTTATACAGAATATAAGAGAATCCTTATTTTTCTTGTAGGTGCCAATGACGCTCAACATGATTCCCTTGACAAAGTTCAATACTTTTTTGGAATCTCCTTAGATTCCCTTTAATGCTTCTTTATTTTCCAAACTTAAAACATTGATTGGAGATCTTTAGAAACCAACAACAATAAACAGACAAATAAATATGGCAATATGCTTATCTTCTTTTATTAAAACTTAGAAAATTAGAAAATATGTACAATAAAATAGGCCTTAAGGCCTATCTATAGGAAAATTCACTAAAATAGTCATATTTTGGCTTTATATCACTTAATAGAGTGAGAGTTCTCCCTAAATGGCCATGATGACGGCCTTACTCTATAGTTTGCACTTTTTCATCATTTTCCACATAATGGGAAATATGCCTTTTGATTTTCCTTTTGTATAATTCTCCATCTACACTTGATAACCAGTAGGTGTTCTTTTCTAAATCCTAGGGAATCCTTAGGTTTCCTTTATTAAATCTCTTCTCTTTCACTTTCTCCAAAGAATCTATTACTTCTGATATTGTATCTTCAAATTTTGATTGAGTTTCCTTTAGATCCTCCATTTGTATCTCATCCTGGTCTATTAAATTCTTAGGATCTTTTTCAAAAATAACTTTTGTACCATTTACTTCCAAATTCTCCATTTCGAGTATGTCATATAATTGTTGCACCTAAGCTTTAAAAGTGCCAGATGTAACTACCACCAACTTTTCCTCGATGTACTTATTCATCTAAGAGCTTAATAATGGGCTCATGTGCCATTAGCCTATAAGGCAAGACAGTAGTTGAATTAACAAGTGCCTTTGACTATTTTTGGATATCCCTACTTCCTAATATATAGAAAGAACTTAGTTCTCTATTCTTGTTCCTGCCCATGAACTGGATAGGTTCAAACTCTACGTTATAGTACCTAGCTTCAATTGTATCTGAATGAGTACTAAAAGGATATGGATCAGCTTAAATAACCTCTACATCATCACCTTTCCAAAATAAAAGAAATTGATAAAGGGAGGAAGGGATACATGAATTCACAACAAAGAATACAGTAAGAGATGTCTTCCTTTCCACAGTAATTTCCATTTGTAGCACACCAAGGCAGGGTTTTAAATAATGGTTTCGTGTTCCATTTTGGTATCGATAACAGTGTAACGATATTGGACTAAATCGGATCGATTCAGAGTGTATTGTTCGGCACTACCATGAATTTTAAAAAAATAAGCAATAAAATGCACTATATTAATAAAACAATGCAAAATAAACTTTAACATATTATATAATAAGTTAAGAATTACTTAAAAAATATATATTATATACATTTGAAAAAATAACAAATATAATATAAAAATTACTATTTAGTATAATAAAAATGACATAAGAGAATACTTCAAACCTTTAATATGTAAACAATTATATTATATTAATGGGATATTATTATAAATTTTTGGCATATAATAATAAAATAAATCACCACCAAAAAGAGTGGTGTGGAGGATCTTGATTACTAGGGCCAACATTATAATCATCAAAATTTTAGTTGTTAGGTTTCGTGATCCATAATGCAGTGGGAAAATAAAAATTTTAACCATGAAAATTCATAACCCAGATCCATGTAATTCGAATTAGATCGATTGAGAGGGTTTTCCAAAACTCACTAAGATGATTTCTAGGCAAGAACGTAGGAAGGAAGAGAGGGAGTTCACACCGATGTCACCTTACCTCGAACTTTATGTATTCGTTTGTTGGATATGGATGTCACCAAAAGGTCACGCCCTTACAGTATCCACACAAATAAGGTGATCCAAAGCGGTGTTAGTGTGCTAGCACCTTTGTTGTCTCACAACACTTTTCTCTTTATGTCTTTTCTTTTCACAAAAGAGGTGTAGGAAGAAGGAGGAGAAAAATGGCTTAACCTAAACCCCAGAGAATGAGATGTTTATATATACATCATATTTAATGTTTCTCTTACCAAAACATTTTTTGTAAGATTAGACTTCCTTTTCCACTTTGATTCTAATTCCAAATTAGAATCATTTCCTATTTATTTTAGATAACTCTTACCTAAAATAAATTAGGAAATAAATAAATAAATACTAATATATATATATATATATATATATATACTTATTTATTTAATCTTCCATAGAGATAATTATTAGGCTAATTAACCCAAGTCTGCTTGGGTTTGTTCTAAGTGTGCGACCCTGTAGGTTCACACAACGTTGGCAGTAGACCTAAAATTCTTGTTTTAGCCCATATATATATATATTTATTTATTTAATCTTCCATAGAGATAATTATTGGGCTAATTAACCCAAGTCTGCTTTGGGCTTGTTCTAAGTGTGCGACCCTATAGGTTCACACAACGTTGGCAGTAGGCCTAAAATTCTTGTTTTAGCCCACAAGTCATAATTGGTCCCTAGCAAAACATTATGACTACCCAAGTTATGTGAAGATCGATAATCCGACATAATCTATAGTCCTTTTGTTATATGATATTTTGTTTGAACATAAGTCATGGATTATATCATCCTTATATTATTCAATCATATTGTTTCTCGATCCTAAGTAGACTGATACTGATAACTCTTTATCATTCTAGCATGGTCATGCATTTCTCTTTAGTCTAACTCATCATGGGGCCCACAGATATCTTCTCAAAATAACTGAGGGATAAATTCCATCTTAATCATTTACATTCCTCACACAACTCATTATATATCCAATCACAACCTATTTTACCATCCGGTTAAAGATGATATAGGGATGTCTTAAAATATAGAACTTATCATGCAACAAACCATGGTGATTTCAGGTTAGAGGACTTAAACAGTACTATTGTGATGAGAATTACCAATGACAACAATCCATGTGGTATTCTCATAGTGGGTGGATCCAGTACATCATTTCTCCAAATATGTACCTATGAGTTTGACTTAATATCTCATATACATGATGAGTAAAACATAATCATCAGTCAACCTCATACTAGTCTTTATTCATTGTTGTTCCTACAACAATAATCGACTAGGGATATTTATATTAGAATTCAAGTATCATCTAAGAGTTTTACTATCAAGTCACGTACTTGATGATCTTAATAGAATTAACTAATCAAGGATAATATTAGAATTAACCAACAATAATTAAAAACTCCTTTTTATTAATAAAATGGAAATATGACAAAGTTAAAATTTGGCCATTATATAATTGGCCTAGGGCATATCACTAACAATCTCCCACTTGCACTAGGCCCAATCAATATTATATCTCATACCCATTGACCTAGTATGGCTTTCATGCTTAGCATGTGGAAGAGGCTTAGTTAGTGGATCAACAACATTGTCATCTGTTGGTACTCTGCATATCTTCACATATTCTCTCTTAATGATTTCTCTAATGAGATAATAGCGCCTGAGTATGTGTTTGGATCGCTGATGTGATCTAGGTTCCTTAGCCTATGCTATGGCTCCATTAGTATCACAATACAAGCCCATTGGATCTAATATACTGGGTACAACTCCCAATCCAGTTATGAACTTCTTGATCCAAACAGTATCCTCGGCTATATCAGAGGCAGCTATATACTCAGCTTCTGTTGTAGAATCAGCAACAGTGTCTTACTTTAAACTTCTCCAGCTCACTGCACCTTCATTCAAATAAAACACATAGCCTAACTGCTATTGAAAGTCATCTTTGTCAGATTGGAAGCTAGTATCTGTGTAACCATTTATAACTAGCTCATCCTTCTGCCCACCATACAGTAAAAATGCATCCTTAGTCCTTCTTAAGTACTTAAGGATATTCTTAACTATTATCCAGTGACTTTCACCTAGGTCTGACTAGTATATGCTCGTTATGCTCAAAGCATATGAGACATCTGGTCGAGTGCATAACATGACATACATGATGGATCCAATAGTAGAAGCATATGGAATATTACTCATGCGGTCTTGCTCATCTTGTGTCATTGGACACTGAGTCTTGCTAAGACTAATGCCATAGGACATTGGCAAGAATCCTCTCTTAGAATTTTGCATACTGAACCTATTCAGTACCTTGTCAATGTAAGTGCTCTGCCTTAGGCCAATAAGCCTCTTAGATATATCTCTATAGATCTTGATGCCTAAAATATAGGCAGCTTCACCTAAGTCTTTCATTGAGAAACAATTTCCTATCCATGATTTAACAGTTTGTAGAGTACGAATAATATTTCCAATGAGTAATATGTCATTAACGTATAGCACTAGAAAAACTTTTGCACTCCTACTAACTTTCTTGTAAACACAAGTTTCATCTTTATTTTTTATGAATCCAAACTCTTTGACTGCTTCATCAAAATGAAGATTCTAACTCTGAGATGTTTGCTTCAATCCATAAATGGATCTTTAAAGCTTGCAAACCTTTTCAAAATTCTTAGGATTGACAAAACCCTCTAGTTGTGTTATGTACACATCCTCAATTAGATTTCCATTAAGAAATGTTGTTTTGACATCCATTTTCCATATCTCATAATCATAGTATGCAGCTATGGCAAGTAGAATTCAAATGGATTTAAGCATCGCAACTGGTGAAAAAGTTTCATTATAGTCTATACCATGTGTTTGCTTGAAACCCTTTGCAACTAGCCTTGCTTTGAAGGTATGCACAATGCCATCCATGTCAGTTTTCTTTTTGAAAACCCATTTGTACCCAATAGTTTTTAAACCTTCAAGTGGATCAATCAAAGTCCATACTTGATTATCATACATGGATTGCATTTTTTATTTCATGGCTTCTAACCATTTCTCAAAGTCTGGACTTTTCATAGCCTTTTGGTAGGTTGTGGGCTCACTTTGATCCACAATCATCACATCATTATTATTTGTTATGAGAAATCCATATCTCTCAGAATTATGACGTGTCCTACTAAACCTTCTAGGACCTTGTGGTACTTGTGTAGATTCAACATCTATTTATTGATCTAGTTGAGGTTCCATATGTGGTACAATGCTACTTGATGGTTCTTAAATTTCTTCAAATTGTACTTTACTCCCACTAGTTCTTTTGTAAATATGTTCTCTTTCCAAAAAGACACCATCCCGAGCAACAAATACTTTGTTCTCAAAGCATTATAAAAGTAATATCCTTTGGTCTCTTTAGGATATCCCATAAAAAGGCACTTATCTGATTTGGGTGCTAATTTATCTAAAATTTGACACTTTACATAAGCCACACATCCCCAAATCTTAAGAAAAGATAAACTGGGAGTTTTCCCATTCCATATCTTATATGGTGTCTTTTCTTCTTCCTTTTATGGAACTCTGTTCAAAAGGAATGCATCAGTTTCTCAAGCATAACCCCAAAAGGGTATTTGAAGATTTAATTGACTCATCATAGATCGAACCATATCCAATAAAGTTTAATTTCTCTGTTCAGATAAACCATTCCATTGTGGTGTTCTTGGTAAAGTCAGTTGTGAAACTATTCCACAATCTCTAAGATGATCAATAAATTCTTGGCTTAAATATTCACCACCTCGATAAGATCTTAGTGCTTTAATATTCTTACCAAGTTGATTTTGTACTTCATTTTTGAAAATTTTAAACATTTCAAAAGATTCAGATTTGAGTTTCATTAAATAGACATAGCCATATCTACTGAAATCATCTGTGAAAGTAATGAAGTACTGATAACCTCCTCTAGTAGTAGAACTTAATGGACCACACACATCAGAATGTATAAGGCCCAAGTCATTAACCCTCTCACTGTGTCCTATAAAAGGTGTCTTAGTCATTTTTCCTAATAAATAAGATTCACAAGTTTTAAATGATTCAAAATCAAATGACTTCAAAAGTCCATGTTGATGGAGTTTTTAAATGTGTTTCTTATTTATGTGGCCTAAACGATAATGCCAAAGATAGGTTATGTTTAAATCATTAGATTTAAACTTCTTTGTATTAATGTTATAGATGGACCTTTCATTAGTGTCTTCAATGTCTAAAACATAAAGACCATGATTTGGTGGTGCATATCCATAGAAAATGTTATCATAATAAATGGAGCATTTATTATTCCTTACAATAAACTCAAAACCATTCTTGTTCAAACAAGAAACAGAAATGGTATTCCAGCTCATAGCAGGTACATAATAACAGTTTTCCAAACTCAAAACAAGTCCACTAGGCAAAGTCAAATCATAAGTTCCTACAGCTAATGCAATAACTCTTGCTTAATTTCCAACTCATAGGTCCACTTCGCCTTTAGCCAAGATTTTATTCCTTTTAGACCATGCACATTTGTACAAATGTGAGATCCAGAACCGGTATCTAATACCCAAGAATCAAAAGTAGATAAATTGACTTCTATAACATGAACACCTAAAGAGCTAGTCACACTACCAATATTCTTCTTTAGATCATCCATATAGAGCTTGCAATTTCTTTTCCAATGACCCTGCTCATTGCAGAAATGGCATGTTCCCTCCTTAGGTAGTTTTGCTTGGGGTGCAGGTTTAGGCTTGGGCTTGGGCTTCTGAAAGCTTTTAAAACCCTTACTCTTGCCTTTACCTTTTCCCATCCTTTTCATACCTTTTCCCATCCTTTTCATACCTTTCCCTTTATTGACCATTAGAACATCCTTAGTAGTCTTGATGTTCTTTTCAGCAGTCTTAAGCATCCCATGCAATTTAGAAACAGTTTTGTTCATGCCATGCATGTTATAGTTCATAACAAATCCATCATGTGGTTCTAGAAAAGACTGTAGAATAATATCAATGGCCAATTCTTACTCAATCTTAATACTAAAACCAAGCCTTTCTAGATCCTCAAGATGACCTTTCATCTTAAGAACATGAGGACCCATTGAGCCAGCAGTCAACTTGCAAGAAAGTAATGCCTTTATGATGCTAAACCTCTCAATTCTAGATTTCTCTTAGAACTTTTCCTTGAGATGGCTAATTATGGTATAAGCATCCATCTCAATTAGTTACTTTTGAAGATTTGAATCCATACATCCAAGCATGAGGCAAGTGACATCAATAGAATCATTAAGATGCTTACTATGATCATCCTTTTGAGCTCTATAAGCCTTAGCAACTGGTTCATCAAGGACAAGTTGATCAAGGATATATTCCTTTCTCTCTTACTTAAGAACAATTCTTAAGTCTCTATACCAGTCAAGGAAGCTATTCCCATTAAGCTTATCCTTCTCAAGGATCGATCGCAGTGACAAATTAGATGTTGTGTTTGATGCCATTATTTACAACAAATATATATACAGTGTATTCAGTGTCTTATCAAGTTATTTTAATAAGGCATAATTAAAAATCCTAAAACAATTTATTCAAATTAATAACCCTCAAGTTAACTTGTAAATTATAGTGTGTCAAGATCCATATTTCACCATACTTTAAGTGAGCTTTAGCCCATCGCCTAAAGATATGGTTATTTGGGCAGGTAACTCTTACCAAGTACATCTCATGTAACTCTTAGAAGGGTATGGGATTTGACATCACATGTCCTGGCTAAAAACCCATCTGATGCCCTAGGTCCAAAACCCTTTTGATGACCTAGTTAAGTCAAACCATAATAAACGTTTGGAAATCACTCTTTTCCAACTTGCCTTCCTCGGATGATTTAATACACCTTGCTTTGGCAGACCTATATATAATAATCTAAGGCTTAACAAGTGTTTGAGCATATGGAAGGCATCATGGTAACTTTATATTGAATGAGAGTTCCTCTTTATTTTACCTTATTTGGATATTATTATGTTGCAAACATACATCATATGCATAGCACCTCATACATAATATAATAATAAAGCAATAAAGTAAATGTGACATGGCATGGCCTAAATCTAGTTTGATCTTCATAAGCCAATATGAAGATCAATAGTCAATCTTAAACCTTTAACCATCTTAAGCCTTTCACCTTGGATCTACACTTTGTGTTTGCACCTTGGATCTCCATCCTTGACCTCCTTTTGTGTCTCCATGTTAGGTCTTCATTTACATTATATTAGAAGTTGTAATTTATACTATTCTATTACTACTTAATAAAATAAAATTACAACAAATGAAAAATGACTCACATACTGTTTTTAATAAATTACAACCCATAAAATGAACAATATAAAAATCCAATCACATTGGTCTTAAGGGCCATGCCATGCACCATGCATTTTTACACTAAACACATAGAGTATAATAGATTAATTTTCATTAAAATTAATTATTATGATGAGAACAATTTATGTGGTGAATCCATTCAGCGGTCCTACTAGTATGTTCAAAACATGCTAACTTTGTTCAACACTTGAACTAGAACGCCATCAAGTTTTAAATATGCACTTTACAAATTTGCAGTCAAGCATGGCAGTGTGCCTAAATGCACACAGCTGTGTGCACTGTATCTGTCAACATTGTGACACCGTTTTATGCACGGTCGTGTGCCTCAGCCACACGGCCATGCGACCTGTACATCTAAATTTTTGCATTCGAAAACAGCATGTATTTTCTAAAAATTCATATTACAAATGGTGCTTAATCATATTAAACAACCATAGACATTAATCCAATTGATGTAAAAAATTGTTTTCGATGTAGATTTAATTAAATCACCACATAGAAACGTTCTAATGAAAATTTTGAAAACTCTTTTCAAAATCAAACATATATCACATATATGTCAAAAAACTTGTTTTCATATGTCATGTATATCACATATATCATAGAATCAATCTAATCAAATTACAAGCAACTCTAATACCACTATTGGGGTGGGGTGATCGAATCACCTATGTGGACTCGATCTCATCACATGAGATGACATCCACATATACCTATTAAAGCACACAACACTTACGCTCCCGGGCAGAGAGCCATACTTCATCACATGATCATGCATGAGAGTTCCTAGGAATCAGATAGTCCATGCATCTTCTTGCACTGCATCACCATGCGCTACTATCCTTTGCTCTAATACTAATGTTGGGTTTCGTGATCAATAACACAGTGGAAAAATAAAACTTTTAACCAAAAAAACTCATAATTGGATCCATGTAATTCAAATTAGATTGATTGAGAGGGTTTTTCAAAACTCACCAAGATAATTTCTAGGCAAGAACATAGGAAGGAAGAGAGGGAGTTCATACCGTGACACCCTACCTTGTGCTTTACATATTCCTTTATCAGATTGAGACGTCACCAAAAGGTTACGCTCTCTACGGTATCCACACAAACAAGGTGATCTAAAGCGGTGTTAGTATGCTAGCACCTTTGTTGTCTCATAACACTTTTCTCTCTATGTCTTGTCTTTTCACAAAAGAGGTGTAGGAAGAAGGAGGAGAAAAATGGCTAAACCTAAACCCTAGAGAATGAGATGTTTATATATACATCCTATCTAGGGTTTCTCTTACCAAAACAGTTTTGGTGAGATTAGACTTCCTTTTCCACTTTGATTCTAATTCCAAATGAGAATCATGTCCTATTTATTTTAGATAACTCTTACCAAAAATAAATTAGGAAATAAATAATACTAATATAAATATATAAATATAAATATATATATATATATATATATATTATTGGGCTAATTAACCCAAGTCTGCTTTGGGCTTATTCTAAATGTGCGACCCTGTAGGTTCACACAACATTGGCAGTGGACCTAAAATTTCCATTTTATCCCATAAGTCAAAATTGGTCTCTAGCAAGACATTATGACTACCCAAGTTCTGTGAAGGTCGATAATCTAACATAACCTAATACACAACTTATACTATAGTCCTTTTTCATATGATATCTTGATTGAACATAAGGCATGGATTTTGTCATCCTTATATTGTTCAATCATATGTTTCTCAATCCCAAGTAGACTGATACTGATAACTCTTTATCATTCTAGCATGGCCATACACTTCTCTTCAGTCTAACTCATCGAGGGGCCCACACATATCTTCTTAAAATAACTGAGGGAAAAATTTCGTCTTAATCACTCACATTCCTCACAGAACTCATTCTACATCCAATCATAACTTGTTTTACCATCCGGTTAAAGATGATGTAGGGATTTGTTAAAATACAGAACTTATCATGTAGGAAACTGTTGACCTTAGCAATAATCAATCTTGATTTTGATCTTAACAATCTTAATTTTGAGCATTTAACATGTTTATTTAAGTGTGTATAAGCTAGGAGTTATATGCAAATCAAAATGGAGTTAAGCACGCTTTTGGCTAATGTA
>CATIWM010155853.1:0-19702 GCA_949671775.1 Mallotus repandus | reverse complement strand
CACTCGTAGGTCTCTGAGTCAGCTTTGTTTTGATATATTATGGGCCCCGTAGTTCAATTGTACCAGAAAGTTAGACCCTTTAGAACCTGCATTGCGCAATCGTTTCAAAATCCAAACACTCTATATATTGCAGGGCTGTCTGGATCGTGAATATTTGGGGAATATAGAAATTTTTATTACTAACTCAACAAAACTATATCAAAGCATTTAAAAATGACAAACAAATACTGTTTAGGAAAAAATTCTAGCTGAAAAGTGTCAAAAAACAAAAAAAATATATATATAAAACTTCAAACTAAAATTTGAATCTCTAAACGATGGATTTTGGGTCTGAAATTGTCGTGTTATAGGCATAGCTATAACATCCATCGTATGCCTCTAAGTCAGCTTCGATATATATATATAAGGAGAGGAGGACATGCAAATTTACTGAAAAGTATTTGATTATTGTTACATAAAAATTAGATAATTTAGTCATTTACTAATAAAAATTAAATTAATTAAAAATATGATTCTAATTTAGTTCAAAGTGTCTTTCATGATTTAATTAGGTTAGCTTCTATTTTATTTACCCAAGAATGGAAGCAAATAAAATTTTAACTACAATTTTATTGAAATCATTTATTAAATTGCTTTCTATTTTATCTAATATAAATCAAATTAGATATTATAATTTTAGAAATCTTATTAAATTAAATTTTAAAATAATTAATTAAAATTAATTATTGATTTTATGATATATAATTAATCACAAAAATGTTTTTAGTTAATAAAAATATTTTTTATAATTATAATTAATTATGACAATAATTTTCAAATAGGTATTATATAAAAGTATTTTTAAAAAAATAATAATGTTAAAAATATTGAAAAGGTATTGATAAAATATTGTAATATTGGATTGTGCATAGACAAATTAAATAGTGCATTTATTATTTTTAAAAATAATATTGAAGCTTTGTGGGAAAAATAATAAATTTTTAATTATCTTATAAGTAATTATGATCATAAATACTTTATATTGCACAAATTATTTGAAGATTAGAGAATAATTTTAGCATTGTAAAATGTCGACGACGGAGTATTGTATGATTATCTAAATAAAAATTATTGAATTTATAGTAAGTTATAACCCTATTAAGTTTGTTATATTGGATTTCTATATCGACAAATAATATTTTTATTATTTTTAAAAATCCTATTAAATTAAAGCTTAATAAGAAAAGAATAAAAAAGTAAATTAATTAAGATTTTTATTTATGTAATAATTAACTAAAATCATAATTCAAAAATAGTGCATGGAATTTTTTTGACAGTAGTATTTTTATTATATATATATATATAATAATAATATTTTTATTGTTTCTCAATGATTTATTAAATTTTAATAAGGAAGTAATCAAAATTAAATTAATTAATATTTTTATTATTTAATTATTAAGTAGAATAGAATATATTTTGTGTAATTATTTTAAAGTGAAAAGTCTTAATTACCTGATAATTTTTATTACCATAATTCTTTTAGAAATATTGTGAAAAATTATGATTAATTATGACTATATTTTTTAAAAAATTGTATAAAGTTATTTTTAAAAGAGAGAAAATACAAAAATTAAAAATGTCAAAAAGGTGTTGTATTATTATAGTTGTAATAAATTATAACAAAATAAAAACTAATTTCTAACTAAAACTAAGTAAAATTGTGTAAATAACCACTACTATAATTTATAGAATTTGACTAGCAAAAAAGCGGTCTAATAATAAATACTTTCAAATATTGTAAGATGAGTCCAATCAAAATCTCAATTTTGGTCTTCTATTAATTAAAAAAATCATGAACTTTGGCATGATCTTTGTTTAGCAACAATTAATATACGATGAAAATTGATCATGTTATTACATAGTTCACCAATCATCATCAAAATTTTGGATTTGAACAATGTACATGGATAATTTGGCTACCAATTACACTAGCTAGCTTGGTTGATTGCTGCCCAGATAATGATTTATTTGTTTACACTCACGCATGTAACTATTTTTGTTATGGTATGCACTTTTTTGTATAGGCAAAAATATTACGTGTTTGATGAAGATCATATTCACATTAGTAATGTAATTTGAAAAAAAAAAATATATTATCTAGATAGGTTTCATTTAAGTAGAAATGGGTTATTAGTTGGAAGTGTGTTCGGTGTAGACATGTGAGGAAACGTATTTGTCTAGTTAAAAAATCGGGTCACCTAACTCTTCATCTTGGCATAAGAAGATTCTGAAAAAAGCTAATAGTTAAAGACAAAACAACTGACCATGGACGTTTTTAGGGTCGTTCTATAATTTCTAGAAGATCTATCTTGCAATAATTTCAGCCATCGGAAAATATATATAAGATAAATTCCTAAAATTTATTTTATTGTCTATTATTTTAAATTCCCGGAAATTTGTAAATTTGAAATTTTATATATCGAAATTTGTTCCGAAGTGCAATATAAATTTTTTGAATAATATTTGATGATATAAAGAATATAAAATTTTTACTTTTGAATTATAATTTTTTGTCAAGTGTCATATTTTGGTTTGATAGTTTATGAATGATAAACGCTTGATTACCTAATATTTTAATTTTTTTTTTTACTTTTGTATATTCATTTGCAATGATTTATGAAATTATAGCATCCAATTTGTTTTATTTTAAATTTATAGGTACTTTTTGTTGAATTAACCCCTTGTTTGGTTCAATTATACCAAGAAATTCATTTTATTTTTAAATGAATTCCAAATAAAATTTATTTTCAAATGAATTTCAAATTTATTTAAACCAAACATATTTCATTAATAAGAATTGAATTAGTTTCAAACAATTTCACAAAATTAAAAAGTTGAAATTCTAAATAAATTTTACAAAAATTTCATTAAATTCAAACATACTTACTTGAATTTGCCAAAGTCATCTCGGACAATACACCCAACTCCCATTTTCATATGTGAGGAGAACAAAGCAGAATCCACATTAGCTTTCAGAGTACCAATGTCTGGTTTGGTCCAAGCAGCATCTCCTTCCACAACAGTGTTAGAATGATCTCTAAGCAAAGGTCCATTCATTCAGAGTTTAAGCTACAATATTGACGAGGTGTTGAGTAGTACTCCTCTTTGCGTTCCAAACAACAACATTACAATTTTTCCATAGCACCTTACAAGTCATAGCCATTAATCCACATTCCTCAAGAGAATGGAATGGTGTAATAACCCATAATTTAATTAATTAAATATATGTAAGTTACTGTTATTGTGGGGTTGTTGCTGGGTTGCTGAGTGGTAGTTGGATTGTTGTAAGGTGTTAAGTCATATAGTTGTTGACAATTTTCTTCTCTTCAAGTGATTAACTCATTTAATTGTCGGCAATTATTCGGTTTTTAAAATGGAAGGACTAACTAGAAATTTTTCCAGAAATATGGGGACCAAAGTGATAATGTTCCTTCTTCCTCTTCACTCTCATAGCTGCAAATGCAAAAATTGCTCGAAAACCTATGAACTCCTCTGGTTGTCACTATAGCACCTGAAATCTTTTCCTCTCTGATCACCGATCAAACGACATTTGTTTGCCACGAAATTCGAACCATTGATCCTTCTCAACATCTTCTTCATGCCAATAATTTTATTTTTATGAAAATTGGTCCGATTTAAGTTGGTTCAACTCAAAAGTTTTGGGCTAAACTTATGGCGTTCAAACCACCATTTTCGACGACTTTCATTTATTTATAAAATTAATGAACTTTAGATATTTTCATGTATTGTATTTTTATGATTGTAAAGAACTAATTGGGTTTTAAATAAATGAATAATTTTCATGATTTAAGAATTTTTTTAATTTTCTTTTCTAAAAGTTTTGATAATTCAATGATTTTTAAATGAGTATTTTTAAAATAAGAATGCACTTTTTAGATCTGATTCTCCTGAATTATATTTTTTAGGATTTCATGAGTCAGATTCTAGCTACCTTTTGCTACGCCGTCTTGTTCTTTACCAACTATCATACTAGGTTCCATTGATGATTTGTTATGTATTTGTACTCTAGACGCCGTGGTAGTTGGAATATTTTGTATAACTTGTAATTTGTGGTTAATTATGATTGGATAATATTTTGGGTTATATGTATATATGTATTGTGATGTGATGATTTTTAATTTTGATGTTAGTTATTGTGTTGTGAAAGTAGTTATTATTGATTTTTTTTTTTTTTGTAGTTTTTGTCTACTTGATCCTTTGTGGATTTTAGTTTTTTTTTTTTAAAAAAGAACTTTTCTTCCACCATATGTGATGGTATGAAAATTTCAATTCTAAGATCAATGTTTGTTTTAGGAGGAAATTAAATTTTTCTCCTTGAGATTTGACCTAATTTATACTTACCTCCCTTTTGTTTAAAAGTCGAACTTTTACCTGCCTCAACTTTTATTCCGTTAATATTTAAGAATTGCTTCTGGGGTTAGGTCTTTTTTCTATTAAATACAATATAAAAAGATTAAAATGCCCTTTTAAACAATAAATAACTATAATTAATTATAAAACACTAATATTATTTACAAGATATTTTAATCCTTTGTATTTAACAACATTAAATATATATATTTCTCAGTTAAATGGATATTAAAATATTGGCACAAAAATATTCATAAAAAAAAAATCATATGCAGTATGGAATTTATCATGAGATGATAAGAACATTCAAAATTATTTTATTAATTTGACATTATTTTTTATGTTTATTGTAATTGATTTAAAGACATGATTGTTGGTAACAAAAGATTTATTATAGATTTAAGTTATTTAGATGGTTCTAATGTAAACAATTACTTTCGAAATATAATATATAATTGTTAGCATCTTTTAATTTATTTTTCTTTCTGAATGGGGAATGTATATATTTTTGGTTATTAAATATAAAGTACTAAAATATTTTGTGAATATTATTAGAATTTTATAGTATTTTATAGTTAATTATAGTTTTTGTTATTTGAAAAGATATTTTAGTCTTTTTACATGCGACTTAATGGAAAAAATTGCCGAACCCTAACAGAAGTCCTTACATGTTAATGGAATTAAGGGAGGTAAAAATTTGATTTTGAAACAAAAAGAAAGTAAGTGTAAATTAGATCTAACCTAAGGGAGAAAAATGTAATTTGCACTTGTTTTAAAGGAGAGTGGATGACTTCCACGAGTGTTAGGCTCTCAAGTTTCTTCCTTCTCACCTGATGAAGTTTCAATTTTGATTTGATAATGGCATGAGGGAATTCAACTACACCTCCCTTTTCTTTTTAACTATCTTGTATGAGCTTATTTATGTTTATGGCTAAGTGTAATTGTTGTTGTTGTTGTTTTTTTTTTTTTTTTGAACCTTCTTTATATCTGATTGGATCTTTTGGATCTTTTTCCTTTGTATTAGTCTTTTGGCCTTTGTTTGAATGCAGTTTATTTTGGGATTTTTAAAAAAATAAAATAGAAGTGTTCAAATATATAAACATTTTATTGATAAAATGCATTAAATTTTAATTTTCATTTAGTTACAAAATTAGAAATAAATTGTATTATTATTTTATCTGATATATAATTTCATTTATCATTTTGTTATATCTATTAAAATTATTTTAATAACCATAAACTTATCATTTTCATTAATCGTAGCAAACAAGCTTTATAAATTCAAAAATTATAATATTTTAACTAAAATTATCATTTTTTTTTCTAGCCATTATTCTTATTGGAATAACAGAAAAAAATTCTATAAAAACTATATAGTAATTCATAGTCTTTTTTTTCTATCAATTTCTTCATTATTTCCATGGATCTTAGGTGAGAATTTGCTTAATTATTCATGAATGGTTGAAAATAGAATGTTAAAAAAAAAAACAATTGTTGATGTTTTGAAATAATATTTTCTTGATCAACTGAAAGAAAATATTTGAACATATTTGGTATTTTATTGAAGATTTGTTGATTTGTATGGATCTACACTAACTATGGAATAAAGTGGCAGCTGCTATCTTCAAGTAGAACTTTTTCAGTTTCTTTTGTTAATAGACAAGCAAATGTTGTTGCTCATAATTTAGCTAGGGTAGGACGTTTTTATGCTAGCCTACATGTATGGTACTCTCCTCCAGAGTTTTTGCGAGGCGCACTTGCTGTTGATGCTGTTCATTAATGAATTCTGTTTTCATTTGCTTAAAAAAAAAAAAAACAGAAGAAAATAGTTGGTGGAAGGTAAATTAAAAGATGTAATTTTTATTGGCCGTGTTTAATAAAAAGATATTAGAAAATTTGAATTTAAATTACTAAATATATTTCAAAAAATTTTATTTTTCACCAAAAGATGTGGTACATAATTAAAGTATAACATTAACTTTGAATTTGACAAATTTGAAATTAAAATATCTTTTTTTTTTCCTTAAATTTTACCATTTAGCATTACCTTTTAAAACAATTTTAAAAGTGTACCACCCTATGTGCCTAGTGACATATCAAATTTTCAACATCCCTTTTCTCTTCAAATCTTTTAATTTAAAAAAAAAATTTTTGGCTAATTAAAGCACTTAAATTGAACTGAAATAATTTATTTATATAAGGACTATAAATATAGAGATATAAAAATTTTCCTTTTAACAATAATATTATTCAATCAAGCATTTGATATTCACTTTGGAAACAATGACAATAGCAAATATTAAGGTTGGCAATGTTAATATGTTTTTTTTAAAAAAAAAAAATTGGGTCAACAAGGGTAACGACGGATGCAAGAGTCATTTGGGTTGTTGATTGAGTAGCAAAATCCATGAGCAGCTTCACCATTTTTTTCCTGGCATTTTGGATGGCATTCCTCAATCTCACATTTCCCTCCAACCTCTAACTCTTCAGTATTAAAACCAATTGCTTTTGCCTTCTTCATTTCATTTCCTGCAATCAAAATCATTACATTCATTTTACCTAATCAAGACAATTAATACACTATAATAATTCAATAATCAAATATTTATTACCAGAAAGCAAAAGCAAAAGGGTTGCAAAAACTGAAAGGTATGTCATGGCTTCTGTATATATATGAATATTGTGTGCTGCAAAGAGACAAAATAGAGTAGAAAATACTGTATGAGAATAATATAATGGGAATCATATATGCATTTGGTACTTATAGGAAAAAAAAATCAATCTTAATTTCAACTTTAAATTAAATATGTTTATAAATATATGATTTCAACTAATTTCTTAAATTCCTACCTTAATTACGGATTTTGATTGCTACTTTCTTTTCTTGGTTTTGTGACATGATGTGGCATATATAAATATAGAATGAAATCCTTGACATAGTTTTTAATTTAATGCTTGAATATAATTTTATTCGTTTCATATTTTTTTTATTTTCTTTGTTTTCATGTTTATCTTTGCAATTTCTCGACTTATAAACTTTCCATCATAAAAATATACTGCGAAAAAGGACAAGAATCCATTAATATAAGACAATAAGAACACGACACCTTAATTACGAGCAAATTTCCAATAAAAAATTCTCAACTTATTTATTCATTTTCATTTTTTTTCCTCCTTTCTCTTTTAATCTAAAAAATTTTGAATTTAATATTACCTTTTCAGTTATATATATGTATATATATATAAGAGCTTAGCAATTCTAATTAATTATTAGAAAGTATAATTTTTAAAAATTTGAAACCTTGCTTTGAATTTCAAATCAATTACAACTCGAAATCTCATTTTCTATATTTTATGAACATGGAGCAACACCTGGACATGTGAGTTATGTGATGTAGAGATGGCCACGTGCCAATTTGGATCGGCTCAAACTGGTTCAAAATCAAAAAAGGGACCGGTTTAAGGTTGATTTCACCTCTTAGAAGAGTGAACTGTTGGTTTCAATTTCGAACTAGAAGAATCCAAACATGATTCCCTCTAATTTTGATTTGCAAATTTAAAAAAAAAAGAAGAATTAAATTCGAAAAGACAATTTTACTTCCTCTAACAGCTATATAAGAACAAGTTTATGGAATTATTTTAGAAAATTTTAAAAATTACTTTTATTCTTTATAAATAGCCAGAGAGGAAGAAAATTTTTCCTTACAAATCAAATTCTCTCAAAATTCTCTACATTTAGATAATAATGAAATTGATATTGATTTAATAATTAATAATTTTAGAAGAATAGTGTTAGAATTATTTAATGAATATAATAAAGATATTTGTACTTCTTTTTTAAGAAATATGAAACTTAATTAAATCATAGAAGAGTCATACAAAGCCACAACTTCTCTAGGGAAAGAAGAAGCCCAAGCAGATGTGGAGTTAACAAAACCAAAGGATAACTGAGCTAATACATAAGCAACTTTATTCTCTAGTCTAGGCTCATAGTGAAAAGGAGATAAAATGAAAACATGACTTAGAGATAAAATATCAATAATAACCAGCTCCACAGGTGTTAAATCTGGGTTTGCAGAATGTGGTCTTTGAATTAGAGCTTGACAGTCTAATATAAAAGAAACATGCTCAAGCTACAATGATGGCAAATCCCGTCTGTTAAGATTTTCTTTCTTCCTCACAATGATGACAAATCCCATCTGTTAAGATTTTCCTTTTAAGCAACGATATCCTTACTATTAATACTCCTTGGAGCACTCACCACATGAATAGTTTAATCTTAGGAGGTAGGGACAAACTCCATAACCATTTCCAACTAGTTGGACTAGAGGGAGAAGCATAGTTGTTACTACAAGCTTGTGAGCACTCTCTGGCAATACAATAAGCAGACTTAACTGTACAAACACTGAATTTGGCATAATGCCACACCCTGAGATCATATGGGTTTCTTGGACTTAGATGCACAAAAAAAATTTACCTAGCTTCTTCGGGTGGAAATAGATTAAAGATTAACTCTCTATTCTAAGTAGTGCGAGAAGGATTCATAAGGTCACAAACTCTAAGATTAATGTCAACCTCAGTAGCCAGCAGAGAAGCTTTAAATTGAGGCTGATTTGGGAGCTAACTATCATGACATATGCTTATATTCTTACCATTACCAACTTTCCATCTCATACCTCTCTTCAATAAATCCTGCCCTTCAACTATGCTTCTCCAAAAGTAAGAGGGATTAAAGCTCTTCTGCACACCAATGAAAGTGTTTCTAGGATAGTACCTCACTTTAAGAGAATGAGCTAGCAAAGAGTCAAGATTAGAAATTAAATGCCATCCTTGCTTACTTAGCATTGCTAGGTTAAAAGAAAGAAAGTCCCAAAAGCCTAACCCTCATTCTTCTTTTTGCTTACATAGCTTATGAAAGGAAATCGATTATGCTACTTAGGCTTTAAGAATAGTGTAGTAGTGAGCACTAACCTAAGTAGAGTAAATTTAAAAAAATTTACTTTCTCATAACCCTTCATCACATGAAGAATTCCACTTCCATGAATCCATTTTGCATTTAAACACATAGCTAACAATACATCAATATGTATAAA
This sequence comes from Mallotus repandus, assembly GCA_949671775.1. Lineage (NCBI taxonomy): Eukaryota > Viridiplantae > Streptophyta > Magnoliopsida > Malpighiales > Euphorbiaceae > Mallotus > Mallotus repandus. The sequence goes on along the minus strand of CATIWM010155853.1, from coordinate 10,196 downwards.
CACAATAACTTAGGAAATTTAAGTTGCGGAATACTTTCAATCTCTTAAGTTTGGTATAGACCACAAGTATTCTATTATATTGGATTGCTTTTGGTTCAACTCTTGAATCAATGCTAAGCTTCCCAAGTGTGAGACCTCTAGCTTAAAACACAAAGCCTTCTAATCACCTTCTTGCTTTTGATTGAGTATAGTTCCAATTACCTCTCTTATGACCCAAAGAAAACTTGAACTAACTTAATCCTCTTGCAAGAACTAAGAGTGCATATTTGGTATATGATGTCTATCCTTTTGGTATATTGCTTTTACCAATCTCTACAACCTTCATTAACTCTTAATGGAATATCTTATATCCATAGAACTCTTCTAAGGATATATGTGCGTGTGTGTGTGTGTGCGCGTGTGTGTAGAGAAATTAGGTTAAATTTGATATACACACATTAAACATCTCTTACACAATAATATTAGCATGCCACCTATGACATAGTAAAGAGTGTAAATATGTAAATATCCCATTAGTGTGCCAAAATAGATGTAGAGATTTTAAACACATCTTATGTATTTAAACCACATATATTCTCTACACTAACCAATATAACCTAATCATCATTATGCCTCATAAGTCAACAATATACACATAAGAGATATTTAGTCTCTAATATGCCAAATATGACTTTATATTGATAAATGGACTTGTTGGACCAACTCTTGGACCAACACTTGGGCCAAGCCCAATCTATAAATCAATTGGGCCTAGTTAATGGACTTGGGCCCTTTAGTTAGGCTAACACTTGGCTCAAGCCAATTTCATCAAACTAATGGGCCTTAGGTTGATGGGCTTTAAAGTTAGGCAAATATTTAGCCAAGCCCATTCCATCAAGCTAATGGGCCTATATTAGGTTAATGGGCTTTGGATTAATCTTCGGTCCAAAACTCTTTTGGACCTAAGCCCACTCACCTTGGGCCATTAATCTAAGTCTATAAGGAAACAACACATATTCTTTATTTAACACTTTAATTAATATCTCATATTAATAAAGTATTTAATAATTAAACTCTTGGTAGAATTAGATTTTATGATATGCTAGAATCATTGCTCAAAGCATAAATCCAATTCCATTAATATTAAGTAATTGATTAAACTCTTTAATTAATAATTAGATTAATAGGGTGATTTGTAAAAACTCTTTTAAGTGTGACTTACTAGGTTCATGTCTAATTGGCAATGGGAATATAACATCAACTCTTGATATTACTTGAAACTCTTGTAAGTCTAAATGTGAAAATCCCAATTATACACATTTAATTCTTATAAGTTGTGAGTGACCCCTTGCATCGATATCACAACTACCCAATTAGAAATGAATGCATATGATGATTCACATGAACCCTTTGATCATAATTACTATGCACTAAAATCCTTTCATTTAAAGATCCCGATAAAGCCTAGAGTCAAGGTTTAATCAAACTCCAATAGCTTTTTCATATGACCTCATCTCAAGTTATTCTTGATAAAACATAACTAATACTAGAAACACTTTCTCACACTAAAACTCTTTCAGACTGTGTTATGTTTGTCTTGTCCAGGAACTTATTCATTAAGAATAAACTTAGATAGCATGGGATCTATCCTGGTTCACTCTAGGCAATGAATCCCATCTTGGTTGAACATTCATCCCTACATTTAACTAACTAGAGCCACCACAAGCCATATACCTATATGTGAATAACACAAGTATGTAAGTGGTAACAAACTCTAACCACTTAAATATGGATGACCGTGTCACCTCAGGTCAAAGGACTATATGCACCATTATGACCTAGATTATGATCGTTGATTATAAATGAATATCCTCGCGATCACTAATCTAATGTCACTATTTAATCCACCCATCATATGAGTATCCACATGTCTATTATGATATCTCATATCAAGTAGCATGAGACTCACTACCTCCCACTATTAGCATCACATACTAATCAAGAAAAATAGACAGAGGTGATAGTCTAATTAATATTACCTAAATATTAATTAATTGACTATGAATAATTTATAGCATACATACTAAATAAATTTGCAACACATATTATCAACTCTTGATAATAAATTTATTTAACATAATGCTAAAGGGTAAATACTCAAATAAATAAACACTTTATTTAAATGAATATTTTATGGCCATAGGGATAATTTACAATGTCATTTTACATTATAAGAATAGCACTAGGGCACATCTACACTAACAACTTACCCCAAGAGTAGTAATGGATGTTGCTTTCTTTAGCTCCTTTCCTCCACCAAAAATTAGAAATTGAAGAATTAATTTCATTACACACCTGTGCAGGAAATTTAAAATAGCTTATTAGGTGCCTTGGGATAGACTGTGCCACTGCTTTAATTAAGATTTCCTTGCCCGCCATTGAAAGTGATCTCTCCTTCCAATTTGATAGCTTTTTCCTGATTCGCTCCATAACATCCTGGAAGAGAAGCTTTTTGGACCAAGTTATGGTTGTAGGGACTCCTAAGTGATTAGCATGCCTATAAACCTGCTTCACACCCAATCAGTTTTTCAATGAGTTACATGCAACTGTTGAGATATTGGAGATAAATGAGATTTTAGATTTTTCAAAGTTAATCTTCTGGCCCGAGGATTTTTCATATAAATCTAGAATATCACCAACTACTTTAATTTTCCCTCTAGCTGCTTGACCAAAGATGATGTTGTCACCTGCAAAAAATAAATGGAAAACTATTAGTGCTCGATGATAAATTTTATAGCCATGAATGTAGTTCTGAGCTTTAGCTTTTCTAATCAAACTAGACAATACCTCTACACATATCAAAAATAAATATGGAGAAAAGGGATCTCCTTGACGTAACCCACAAGTTGGTGAGAAAGGAACACTCGGTTTACCATTAATGAGAATCAAATAAAAAATAAAATTAACACATCTTATAATAAGATTAACAAATGAGACAGGGAAACCCATTTTGAGCATAAATGTTTTGTGAAAACTCCACTCAACTCTGTCATATGCCTTTAGCACCTCTTTTCCTATTTTTCATTGAATGAAAAATTTCAAGAGCTAAGAGTGCATTATTAAGAATTTGCCTACTAGGTACAAAGGTCGATTGGGATTCATGAATAATATTAGGAAGAGTGGTTTTGAGCCTTTTTATTATTTTTTTGGTAATCAATTTAAAAACCATATTACAGAGACTGATGGGTCTAAAATCCTTTAGGGTTTAATGCTCTTTGATTTTTATAATCAAGACTATAAAGGTTTGATTAATACATGTAGGTGACACATCATTGTTTAAAATATTAAGAACTAAATCAAACACAACATAATTTATTATATGCCAATATTAAAAAAAAAAGAGTGCAGGCATACCATCTAGTCTATGTGTTTTGGTGGGGTGCATTTGGGAGAGAGCTATGAAGACTTCAGTTCAGGTGAAAGGTTGGAGAAGAGAATCTCTCATCTGCTCATTAATACTTTTGTCCACAGATTCAATAGCAATATCCATATCAGAACAATGGCCGGTAGAAAATAAGTCTGTAAAGTAATCCTGGAATACTTGAGCAATCCCATCTTCATCTTCTATCCAATTACCCTTTGAAATTTGAATATTGGTTATTTCTTTCTATCTTTCTACCTGAAACTTTTTTATGGAAATAAGAAGTGTTCTTGTCCCCATCTTTAAGCCATAAGACCCTAGATCTCTGGCGCCACATGATCTCTTCCCTCTGCATTAAGACATCTAATCGAGCCTTCACTTCACATTATCTAGCTATAGTAACTGCATCTTAAGGATTTTTATGTAGCTCTCTAAGCTCCGATCTAACATTCCCAAAATGGTTATAATCCCAAGTCATTAAAGCCAATGTACGTGCCCTTAATTTTGTTATAAATGGAGATTTAGAGCCATTAGACACTATACCACACTAAGCTTCCTCAATAATATCCTTATAAGAGCTTTCTTATGTCTACATTGCCTTGAATCTAAACTATTTTCTTCTTTTTTTCTTCTTTTTTTGACTTTCTATTAAAGTAAAATTGGACAATGATCTGAGCCGTGGCCTAAGAGATGGTGAACCTGGTAGTTCAGAAATAAGGATATCCAAGAAGAGTTGGTAGTGAAACGATATAGTCTTTCTTAGATATTGTTCTCAGCCACACATCCATTTAACCAAGTGAATTTCCTGCCCTGATAACCTAGATCATCTAACTATACGAATTGAAGAGCATTACGAAAGTTCTTCATCTTGCGCAAGTCTTTAGGCTAGCCTCCATTCTTTTCATAAGCATACAGGACTTCATTGAAATCCCCTCCATAGACCCACGGGCCCTGGAAGACTTGACTCAAACTTTGAATCAATTCCCAAGAGTGTGCCTTATGATTGTCTTTGGTTCACCAATACAATTTTAGTAAACCACCAACCTTGATTATTATCAATACCCAACACAAGGACATCAATATGGTGAGAATCCTATGACAACACTCAAATACCAGTATAAGAGCACTATAACAAAGAGAGACCGCCACTCTGACTAATAGCATTACCAGAACACCCCACATCTGTTGCATGAAAACCGCATTTACTTCTAAGAGTTACCACCTCTTCTATTGTTCTTTTTATTTTAATAAGGAATAATAATATGAGAGCTTCATGAAGAAATAATTTCTTCAATATTTGAATTGTTTAGGGGTTTCCAAGCCCCTAATAATTCCAGCTAATATAACTCATAATCTTCGGCAGAGATCGCTAAATGATAAATTGATGGAAAGAGTTTTCTACATATCACTCATCCTATATTCATATCAACTACTGCCTTTGCCTTCTTTCTTCCTTTGACACTGCTTGATGCTTTATTTTTCCTTTTACTGGGATTAATAAGTCAAGAGAGTCATAGTCATATAGGTTGGGGTTGACATGAGTCCATGTTTTGGGCTTAGGGTGGGTAACTTGGTGAATAGGTACTTTAAATATTTGTGTAAGGTTAGTAGTTATAAGGGTTCTTGGTTAAGGTAGTGTAATAGGTATATCCACGTTTATATTAGCATCAATTTGAATTTCAGTTTGCGACTGGTGAAGGTTATTTCGGTAAGGTTGGGCTACTAGGCATACTGGATGTTACCTTAATAGTCTGCATATCTGAATTTGCACAAATATTAGAAGAGGTTTGCTCAACATGTCTCTAAATGCAGGCATTTTCAAGGAAGGATAGGAGTTGCTCATGACCATATGGGACAGTCATGTTGTTTGGGTCTTAGTGTAGATTCTAAGGTAGGTATGAGTTATGGGTTGGAGATGGATAATTTCTATTTTGGTTTGTATCATTCACAGACAAGTCATGGAAGGTTTTTTTTTTATTTATATGTGTCAGGTTTGATATTGTTCTTTATTCTTTTGAGAGGAGAGGATTTTAACCATGGTCCGTGATCCCATTACCCTCTAAGGTTATCTCATTCTTCATTATAATCTTATAGTATGCCCCAAGAATCCACAATGAAAGCAAAAGAGTGAAAGATTTTAATATTTTAGAGGATTCCAAAGCTCTTTCCCTTGAAAAGCAAGAGTAATTCCATGAAGAAGCAAAATTTTTATGTTAACCTTAGCTTTGAATATGATAAAAGTTCCACCTGAATGCTGCTCATGATCATCTAGCTTTATCAATTCTCCCACTTTGTCAACTATTATTTTTTCCATTGCTTCATTCATTTGACTCAACAGTAAGGCATACTGGAAAATGAAATAACTGAAAGTTGATCATCCTTAGAAATCTCTTTCAACAGAAAGATGTTATTATCAAAATGCCATAGGTCATTCCGAATAACCCAATCTGCATCTTTTTTATCTTCAAACCTGAACATGAATAAATTTCGGCCCATTCTCTTTCTAATGGAGATTTTTTGGTTTTTATACTTATTTCATTGTATCTATTAGAGCATATAAGTTGAAAGATCTTTCTGTGAGAAGTGTTCCTACCAAGCAATAACCTGTTGTCTGATGTTACACTCTACGGTATTCATCGGTAATCACTATCAATTCATTTTCTGATCTTTTCATATTAGGAGGTCTGTTCATCCTAGATTGCACCGAATTTCCTTCAAAAATTGTTTATTGGTTATGTTCTAATATCAATATTAATATTGAATAACTGCAAAATAAAAATACAATAAATAGTGAGAAATACAAATATAAGGGAAAGAAAAATATAAAGACAAAAACTAGTGAATAGAGTTTAGGAGAAGGGTTTGTAGGGAAAAACGAAAGCACTAGAAACTAAAAAAACAAAAGGATTTTTGGAGAGGTGAATATTGACCATGGAAGAAAAAAGGAAAAAATGATAGAGAATCTATAAAATTGTAGGCATGCACATCCTAAAACAAAAAACCCTATTAAGGGACAATACACTCATGGTGCAGAGTGAACCCTAGCCCTCACAAATGAAGGGAACACAATCCTTTAATCTTTTTCTTTGGTGTTAACTGTTTCACTTCTAATTCTATATCTTGTACTTGTTCTATTCCTTCTTCTACTTTTACTAGTAGTCAAGTTCAAGATGAAAAAGAAAAATTAGTATGGGTGATCGTGGCTTGATGTAAAGGCATAAAAAAAACTTCAAAGATCATCTAGTTCATCTCTTGAACTTGACATTTATTTAACAACTATTTTTGAGTTTGGTGATAGCAAAACAAGTAAAAAATTTTCCATCCTTGAATGGTGGAATCACACCAAAATATATTTTCTGTCCTTACACAAATTACTAAACAAATTTTTTGTAGTCTAGTTTCAACAGTTACTGTTGAACAAGCATTTAGTATGGCAGGAAGTATTTTGGATGAGACTCAATCTTCAATGGTTCTTGAATCATTTGAGGTACAAACATGCATTGATAATTGGACTAGAGTCGCATTAAGGATACACGAAATTGAAGGAGAAGAAAATGACAATTTATTTAACTTAATAACTGAAGGAGGAACGAGAACTTCAACCTTCAGTGTGTGAAGTGATTAAATTTAAAGAGGGTAAATAAATTTCAAAAAAAGATAAGAGAACTACGTTGTCTTTGATTAGAGAACTATGTTGTCTTTGATTCCTCTAAACCTTAAGAGTATACATAGACAACTTAATTTTGATAAGAAATTTAAGTTCAATCCCTTTAATTTTTGTTCATTTTATTTATCTAATTTAATTTATTAATTCAAACTCTTAATTTTTTTAAATTTTAAACCAATATATAACCGGTAAACTAATTTAATATATTTACTTCAATTTTATTTTTAATTTAAATTCTTTAAATTTTTTATTTTAAATAATTTTTAAATCTTTATTTCAACTTAAAAGTAATTTATTTACCCTTTAAAGTAATTTAATTTATTTTTGAAATATGAATATTATTATTTTTAATTTAAGAAGAAAATTATTTATTTTCTAAAAATGAAAATATTAATATTATTTAAAAATTGAATTAGTCAAACCGGAATCAGAATAGATTATACTAATTTCGGTTCAATTCTTCCTTAGGTAGAATTGTAATCCGTTGATTTATGAATTGACACTCACAGTTGTTGAACTGTGTCTAAGGGTGAGCACAGTGGACTTTGGTTCAGTTCGATTCAGTTTTTATTTTCAAATGTTTAAACTGAACCGAAATCGGTAGAGGAGGTTCAGTTTTGGTCAGTTTATCAAAAAATCGACTATCTAATAATATGTAAAAAGAAAGACAAAAATCAACAAGTTTCTAATAGTCTAGCGGTGCTGCTCTTTTTCAAGTCTTTTAATTGATTTTGTACCAAAAACAATGTTGTAGGTTGCGGGATTCGAACCACACCCTCAAATATTTAATATAGAGGACTTGCCACTTTAACTATACATAACTTTTAATGACATTTTATTCATAAATATATATATTTTATCATAAAGTTCGGTTTTCGGTCGGTTTGATAAACCGACCAAAATTTGGAAATATTCAAAAATAAAAACTGAACTCACTTAGTTCGATTTGGAACAATTTAATTTAAACGGTATGGTCGGTGTTTGCTCACCCCTAACTATGTCCACCGCTAATTTGATGTGTGTGCTCATATAATTTGTATTGATAGAGACGATATTTTTGAAAGCCACTTGCATGGATCTCAAACTCACATGTGCATGTATCTTAACCTACGCGCTCAAAATGCAACATTTGATACTTTTAGGGATAATTGTTATTTCTCCCATATATTTTGGCCTAATATACTATTTAATCCCTAATATTTGAAAAAATATATATTTATCCTTAACATTTGCAATTCGTGTATTATTTTATCCATGACAGAGGGACTAATGAGTGTTAACTGTTGCAAATATCAGGGATGAATAAATATTTTTTCAAATGTCAAAAATGAAGTAGTGTATTAGTCCAAAATACAGGGAAAAAATATAATTCTCCCATACTTTTATCATGTTTGCAAGTTTGAATTGTTTAGTTTGTTACGATGAGTCTAATTGTGCCTTTTAAACCACTATCATGCTTTGGGATTATATCTTGTAAGCGTTGATGAGTTTTTGCGTTTATTATAGAGAAATTTAAGAAAAATTGTCTATTTTTTAACTTTTATTAAAAGGAAAATTCTTCTCAACACTAAGTGTATTATACCAATGATGAGATTTATAAAGTTAAAATATGTGTTTTATTTTTATTGGTAAAGTGTAAAACACTTAGCATATGTGTCAAACATCTAACAATTTAGTGTAATAAGCAGGGTGCAGACAAAAATTCCTCTTATTAAAATGTTCACAATTTTTATTTATGACCTTTTTACTTTCATGCCTCTTTTTTTTATCTTTATTTTTTGGAATAACAACATTGTTAGTCTTATAAGTTATATCATTTTTAAAATTAAGTTATACAAGATTTTTTTTACAATCAAGTTCTATAAATTTTAAAAAGGTTTTCCGTTAGTCTTATCCGTCAGTTAAATCAGTTTTTTGTTAGTCAACTCTTAAAATCAAACTTTTTTTTACATCTTAGTCCTAGAACTATTAAAAAATTGTCATTTTTGATATTTTATATAAATAATATATTTATTTATTTATGACTTATTCTATTATTTAACTTTTATAATAATTATATAGAACTAGCTAAAATAATTTCTTAAATTATTATTTTATTAACACAATAAATAAAATTAATTAAGTATTTTTAATTGTTTTTAAATATAAAGTTTAATTAATATATCTTAAATCAATAAAAAAAATTTATACTTAGATAAACTCAATTAGTTTTTTCAATGTTATAATTTATGTTATATTTCTTTAAATTAGGCTATTTTACAGAAAATATTTGAAGAATAATATATTTTAATTAATAACTTTATTTTTTATATAAAATAAAATTAAGTTAAGATAAAATAGATGAGCTTTTTGAAATCTAACACAAATCATAATATTGATAAAACTAGATGAGCTTTTTCTTATAAAAAATATTTATTCATTTATGATATATTAATTGAAATTATATATTTTAAAATAATTAAGAATATTTAATTATTTTTATTTATCATTGCCAATATAACAAATAGTTTAAGAAAAATATTTTTTATTTTTTAAAATTATTTTAGTGAACTATATAGTTATTATGAAGGTTAAATAATAAAAGAAGTCAAGAATAAAAATAAAAATAAAAATATTATTTATATAAAATATCAATAATGATATATTTTTTAATAATTTTAGGACTGAAATGTTAAAAAAAAGTTTGATTGTAAGGGTTGACTAATGAAAAATTATCTTAACTAACAGATAGAATTTACGAAAAGCTTTTTTTAAAACTTATAGAACTTGATTGTAAAAAAAAAAAATTCTTGTTAGACATAATTGTAAAAACGATATAATTTATAGAACTGTTTTTATTCCTTATTTTTTTTGTCTCCTTTTGTTTTAGGTATGAGAGACATCGTCTAACACTAAGTCCACCACACCAAATCTTTCCTTTATTTCTTTGTTTTTTCTCTTTTTTTTTTCTCTGTCTCTGGCTCTCCGAAACCTAAAAGAACACAGCACAGTGTCAAGGGGTAGCATTTTGTAATCATAGGGGTATTTTAGACATTTCATAATTATTTTATTTTATGTAATTATAGAGGAGTGATGGCTGGAACATTATGATGTCTCCTCCTACCACAGGCCATTGTGCTCCTTATGCTC
>CATIWM010155842.1:0-12346 GCA_949671775.1 Mallotus repandus | reverse complement strand
CTGTTACTGCTTCAAATCTGAATGATGAGCAAACTGATCCTCAAGTTTCAGTTTCTGCACCGAAAAGAAGAGCAAAATAGTATGCAGAGACTCATAGTATGAGCACACGAGGAAAAGCTGGAATTTTCAAACCATAGTCCTTTATCCATACAACAACCAAATCTTCTATCTCTGAGCCAACTTCAGTCAAAGAAGCTCTTCAAGATGCTAATTGGATAGTAGCTATGCATGAAGAATTAGTTGCTCTTGCCAAAAATCAGACATGGAAATTGGTTCCTTTTTCTCCAAAAATGAATGTTATGAGCAACAGATGGGTCTTTCGTCTCAAACACAATATTGATGGTTCTCTACAGAGATATAAGGCACGTCTTGTTGCAAAAGGATATCTTCAAACACCAGGGATAGACTACACTGGGACTTTCAGTCCTGTCGTAAAAGCTTCCATAATTCAAATCATTCTCACCATTGTTGTTTTGAAAAATTGGAATATTAAGCAACTTGATGTCAACAATGCTTTCTTGAATGGCAAACTTTCTGAATGTGTTTATATGAGTCAGCCTGAAGGATTCATTGATCCGAAAAAGCCTTATCATGTTTGTAAACTTGACAAGGCACTTTATGGTTTGAAACAAGCACCTCGGGCTTAGTATGATCGCTTAAAACACACTCTTTGCAGCTGGAATTTCAGGCAATCTCAGTGTGATTCTTCTCTTTTCTTCTATCGCACCAGAAAACACATAATGTTTGCTCTTGTTTATGTTGACGATATCATCATTGCAGGTAATGATATATCTCTGATGCAAAACTTCATCCAGCAGCTGAATCAAAAGTTTTCTCTTAAAGATCTTGGTGATCTTCATCATTTTCTTGGTATTGAGGTGCATTGAGATCATTCTGGTTTGTTTCTTTCTCAAACTCGGTACATTACAGATCTTTTGTCCAAGTTTGATATGGCAAAGTGCAAGTCATGTCCCACACCTATGAGCACAGGCAAACTTATCAGTGCAAATGATAGCAATCCTTTAGCTAATCCTACACTGTATCAAAGTGCTGTTGGTGCCCTTCAGTATCTTACTCACACAAGGCCAGACATTGCTTTTGTTGTCAATAGATTAAGTCAATTTTTATCAGCTCCTACTGATGCACACTGGAAACTCTTAAAACGTGTGTTCAGGTATCTTCACGGATCTCTTATCTTGGGTTGCATATCCAATGCAATGAACGAGTCAATCTAATGGGTTTTTCGGATGCGGATTGGGCATCATGTCTTGATGATCGACGCTCTGTTGCTGGTTATTGTGTGTTCCTTGGTGAAACGATGGTTTCATGGTCTTCAAAAAAGTAAAGTGTTGTTGCTCGTTCAAGTACAGAGGCTGAATATCATGCTCTTGCACATGTAGCTACTGAAATTACATGGATAATGTCATTGTTCAAAGAAATTGGCATCCCTGAAATTGGTGTTCCAGTTACTTGGTGTGATAATATGAGTGCCAATGCTCTTGCTTCTAATCCCTTTTTTCATGCCAGGACGAAACATATAGAGATCGATGTTCATTTTGTTCGTAATAAGGTCCTTAATTGTGAACTTGATGTTCAGCTCATTCCCTCATTTGATCAGGTGGTTGATTTGTTCACTAAGCCTCTTGCACATTCTAGGTTTCTTTTTATGCGTGACAAACTCGGTCTCAAAATGGTACCCTCGAGTTTGAGGGGGAATGTTAAGATATCTATGCAAGCTGCCAACTGATAGGAATTAGTCTTCAACTAATTAGTTAGAATAAAGGGATGTAAAGAGATATTTTCGATCAGTTATGGAAAGACTTGTTCCAAATACTGTTAGCTATTTTTCAGTTTGCACTACTCAACAATTTTATTTTTCTCTTGTATAAATACTTGCATACTCTTTAATAGAAAGTATGTAGAATTTTAAATAATTTTATATCCTCTCTGTTTTTTATATTTTCTAACTATTAGTCATCTATATCTCCTTTTTTGAATGGGAATTTTATAATTTATCAATGATTAGAAACTTACTTTTCCAAGCTTGGATCCAAAAAGAATTATATTCGTGAAATTAATATAAATTATCAACAAATTAAAATTAAATATGTGTATACATAAATAAATATATATCAATGTTTTTTAGAGATGTGAGTAGAATTATTTTTTTTTCTTTTTTATGGAAGCATAATAATTAAAAAATTATATGAAAAACTACATATGATTAAATTATTTTTTATTATTAATATTTAAATAATTAATTATATAAATTTATGTACAATTATTAAGTTAATAATATTATTTTCTTGATTTTTAATTTTATTATTTTTATTTATTAAAATATGGTGCTATTATAATTTTAATGTTAGAATTTTAAAATAAACATTAACATAAAAAGTCAAAAGTCAACTTTTAAAGGGGTAGCAAGGAGAGGATAGATGATGCATGGCCTCTCCTTAATATTTGAGAAATTCCTGGGTTATAATATATTATTTTTAATAAAAATAAAATTTATATTTGTATATTATAAATCTGATAAGTACATATAATATATTAAAAATAAATATATTTTTTAAATATACTTAATAAAACTATAATTGTTACTTCTGTTCCTGCATTTCAATCGTAATGAAATTAAATAATGAAGTCCAACTATTCTGTAATTATTATCATTAATGTATGTCTTTACTTAATCATTGCCAAGTTATCTAGATTATGAAATCTAACAATTAATCTATAATTAAAAATAATACAATGATAATTTTTAATTTTTGCTTCTGCAATGAGACATGGGAGTGGTTAGCAACTTAGGGTATTAATTAATAGGGAAAAAGTACATTTAAGTACCTAGTGGTTTAAACCATTTTCAGATAGAGTATTGTGGTTTGTTTTATGACAAAAAGATATCCTACTATAGACACTCTCGGTTTGATCGGCCCGCAATGAAAGCCGGATGATGAGAGAGTTCGAATATTGAATGCAAGAAGACCCGAAATCTTTTCTAGAATGGACTTGAAAGCCTGAACCGAGCCCAAAACCTTGAAATCCCGAGCTTAAACCCAAAAAATGAAACTCTAAGCCCAACCCAGGCCTGTAGACCCAAAGACCCAGTTAGGCCTGGTAAAGAGTCGATCATCTCTTTGAAGTGGCGTCGCCTTTTTAGCCTGGCATCGATGGGGCTACACCTCTTCTATAGCCAACCTACTTTGCATTAAATGCACATTTTGGCCTCATTGCAAGTAAGGACCCCACCATATCACTTCTCTGAAGATTTGTGCATGAAAATAAGACTTTGGAGGCAAAAAAGAGGGAGAAAAATGATGAGAAATGGAAGGTGGAGGTTTGGTCTTGATTTTTGGGGAAATTAAAAAGGGAAAAGGTAGGAAGCTTAAAAGGAGAGTTTTTGGCTGGAAGAAAGGAGGTTCGCTGTTCTGAAAAATGAGAGCTTAGAGAGGAAAAGAGAGAAAACAGAAAGAAAAGAGGAAAAGAGAGAGTTTTAGCCTAAGAATTCAAATCCTTAAGAAGGAAGAAGGAATTATTGCATTCAAGATCAACTCAAATCAACAAACCAAGCTCTAAAGGATCAGTTAGGTGCATCAAACGTGTTCAAATCAGTGAGAATCCCCACTTTTAAGCTTAAAGTTATTTATTTTATATAAAAGTTTGATTTCTTGGATTTCTATACTTGTATCTGTGTTTATTGCCTAATTGAAGTTATATTGAAGGCATGATTGTGTAGAACATTGAATATTAGTTGTAGATTTACGTTTATTAGCATCAAATTCTGCTTATTTACCTGTGTTTTTAGAATTACTTATAAGTTAAGAAATATGTGATTTACTGTGTTCTGTTGAAAAGGCATCGCCCCTTCGTGATGTGGCGATCTTAGGTCGCCTCTTGGTTAGGAGGCAATGCCTCTTCAAGGAAGTGATCACCTTTTGGCCAGAATTCTGCATGATTCTGCTTTCGTACAGTTTGCTGATTTTGTATAATTTTCCATATTTCATGTATGTTCCTTGTCATATATCTTGCATTGCACGCAATTAGTCAATATATTGTGTTTAATCAACTATTTGTTTATATTTGCTTAAGTATTTGTGTTTATTATGTATGATGTAACACCCTACACACTTAGTATTAATACACATCGTGATATCTCATATTATTATTAAGCATCCTTTCGTCACATGTAATTATTATACACACATTTATACTTATCCGTACACACATACAAACATTTACATTAACTAATGAGCATATGTATATTACAAGGAGAGAGAGAGTATGGATTCGACCGATAACCTATGCTCCATACTTTAACTACCATGCTATATGCTTCAAAATAGTCATACTTCAAGTTTCTCTATCTGGAAAAATAATTGCGATTTGGTGAGTCGCGACTCAATGAATATAAATATCAATTAAATTCTAAAGGCTAAAACAAACATTTCAAACATCTCATAAAATAAATACAAAATTCAAATATTACTTATGCGTTTGCTTTTGTTCCTTTTATTTGTTGTGACCTTGCAAGACAATACTGCATCCGGGTTCAAATGAAACAAATGACAAGTGACAATTGATTTTGTTGGTCAGTATATAACAAATGAATCAAGTGGTATCCTTTGATCACTAATATTTTCCAAGTGATTTGCAAGTATTAGTCAAGCTGATCACAACATCCTCTTATGTCCATATGCAAATAATCAAGTGCAATTGTATAACAAGTAATTACTACAATCATAAATTTATCAATTGTCATATATCCACATAGCACAAATTTCACATTTATAATCACACAATTGCACATTAGAATCCAATTGATGTATATAAAAATAGGGATGTTACATATGAAGTTAATAAGATTGGATTCTCTCTGTTGCTTCATAGTTTCTTTTATTTGTAAAAATTTTAATTCTTCGAGCTTTACATGAATTCTAGGGTGATTTTCAATATTCAAGAGTTCATCTCCTTAATTAGTTCTTGAGAGGATTTGTCTTTGGTTTATTGTTGGTTTATTTCTCTTTTAATAATGCAAAGTGTTGTAATCCTTGATCCCTTCCCCATTTATTTTGAAGTTATTTGTGATAAATGTCAGATAATAAGCATGCCAAAAAGGATTAATGTGCAAACTTGAATTTAACATAAAATTGGAAATGCTTGTGATTAAAACAATAATAAGAAAATAAGAAAATAATCAAAGATAATAAAATACAAAACACACACGAAGGCCAACTCCAAGGTTTGGTGGGCATTCTAAAAGCCCATACCTAGTTTTCGAACCCGATCTCTAATGACGGCTTCTAGGAACCTCCGTGGAATCCAGTTGTTGTACAGTGTGTCCCAACTTTCATCCAGGTGGTGACTCCATCTCCGTTATGGGTCCCAAGCCCATTTTGTATTTCCTATCATGCCCTGAGCTTGCACCGTGCCATGGTCGCCAAACACTTGGGTGCATACTAGACCCCGTTACCTACACCTATACTTTATGCCGTTAGCATATAAGGACACTTCTCACTAACTATGTTAGATTTGCTAACGTGGCAGAGGTAAAGTTGAACTTTCACTCTAGATGGTCACATGAATTGTCTGCTTTTGACTTTAACTGACCCCACCTTCCCCACTGCCCACTTTTTTTTTGGCCAAATCCACCCACCTTCTTATTCTTCTTACATTTTCACCCTTTAATTAAATAATTTTTGTACAATAAAATTTACAAATTAAGTTAAATAATTAAAAAATTATTTATATTCTTAATAATTTAGATAGAAATTGTAAAAGAATTATCTAAATTATTTTATAAGTATATAATTTAAAAATAAAAATATTAAATGATAAATTTTATTAAATTAAAAAAAATTAAATCTTAACTTATTAATATTTTTTTCTCAAAAAAAAACTTATTAATATTTTTTTAAAAAAAAATTATAAGGATTAACCTATTCAACGTTTGCCAAATTCTTGCAGTTAACCTTAAAAGAAAATTTTAAACCCCTTTTTATTGGGTTTACAAACCATTTTTGGTGGGTTTTAAAGCATCACCTTTTGTGAGGGAGAAGCAGAATTATCTAGTTCCTACCAATCAAGTTGCATCACATTATATCCATGAGCATCCAATCTAGCATGACGATGGTTCTCAATAAAAAATATCAACATTCACAGTTTATATAACAAGATATGCTTCTACTGAAAAATAAAGCCATAATGGGGAAACTCAATTCAGTCAATATATGTTATCCATGATCCATCACAATCCCAAAAAATAAATAAATTCCAAATTTTTGCAATGCTTTTTATGTTAACATTATTACATGAAAAGGAAATGAATATTTTTATGAAGAACCTTTTGAATTTATTTAAAATAATATTTTTACGTTAACATTATTACATTGTCGATTGCAAAAAGAAAAGGAAATGAATTCAAAAGCTGTTGACAATTGGAAAATATCAAGGAAATTGCTTTATTCCACTGAAATCTACTCCACTATAGAAGAACTGAAAGGAACCCATCCACTGAAATCTACTCCTCCTCCTAGAGTGTTGGGGTACAGCAGAACACTAGAGAAGTTCAAGGCACCTACAAAAGACATAGAACATTTGCTATCACGATCAACATATATCAAAACTTACGATTGCCAAATAATTCAAAGATTTTATCAGTAGCAACTTCAGGGGTATATAATATACTTTATATAGCGCCAACACATAGCATAGTATCTCAAAATTAAAGAGCAAAGCAACTATATGGATTTATTTTAGTAAAGGACAGTCAATCAAAATGTAGTAGTTGTGATATTTAGATTATTGCATGTCCATTCTTCATGTATGGAAAGATTAAACCATGAAGGCATTACAGCACCATCTAGAAGGGCATACAAATTATTAGTAATAAATTACAAGAAAATTTAATATACAATTAGGTGGCATGCTATGTAAAAGGAGTTGGATTCATTTCATACCCAATAAATAAAATAAATAAAAGAGGAAAGCAATGAAAAGTCATTTAATGTGTTGTTAACAAAATAAGACAAATGAAAGTAGGCATGCGCACACACACATATTATAGCTCTCAAACTTAGATGAGACACCCTAGTAGCTCTTGAACTTAGTTGAGACACCATACCATTTCTATCTTACATATATTAATTCATATGAATGAGGCACTATAACCATTAATACTAAGCTCGTTTTGATACAAGAAATCTCAAAACACACAATAAAAGAGGCAACCTTTCATCATATTCCTCTGCAACCTTTCATCACATTCCACCTTTTGAACCCATTGAAATGCAACTAATCAAATGGTTATTTCCCCTAATCAATCGAGCCCTTTTGGATATAAAACTGAAAGAATTGGAAAATTAACAATGGGTTATAAAAAGAGGACCAAATCGACGAGTTGAGAAACCACAAATAAGGGTTAAAAACATTTGATCTTGATCTTAATAAAAACCAAATGGAATAAATCAATTTCCTTGAAAGGGTGAAACTGTGACACCTGTTAAGGATGCCAAACATACATTATATACATGTGATTAATACATAACATATCCATTAAATAGCTAACTTTAGCTTACAACATCAAGTAGTTCACATCTTTCTTATATTGTACACATACAATTTGCTAGCCTTAATACAAGATAGTAAAATTTACTAGGCATGTCATATTCAAGAAAAACTGAAGACAACCTCCGACTAACCCACTCGACACAATGCTAGTGTAACTTATACAAATATTTCTTCAAGACCGATTACAGTTCTTCTAATCCTGAAAAATATTGCAAAGGAGTGAGCCTGCAACTCAGCAAATGAATAATATACTATTCCATGAAAAATAACATATTCAAACATGTAGTATTATCAATTATCAATCCATTCAATATTTAACTATAATGAATAATATGTACATAGTCATAGTAGTATAGTAATATTGCACTACATATTTCTTTAGCCTTTATACGACTTATCAAAGGGATTTCATAATGCACACAACATTGTCATAATCATAGTGTTTTCTTTTGGACAGCAATGTACTTGTGAATCATATGTAATTTAATTTTTTTTCAATAATTCATGGATCCCCGTTCGCACACAGCCGTGTCGTAATCTTTCACAAACTGTATTTTTTTCATTTCCCTTTTTTTAGCCGTTTTATGACATATAAAGGAGATTCAATATCGCACACAGTCATGCCTCATTCACAAGTAGCATCGCGTCCTCATATTCATCCAATCATATTTCTTATATTTAAATATACATCAAGAGTTCACCACACTATCCAACACTTTATTCAACTCATCATGAACTAAATACATCACATATCACTCCATAAAGCAAATTAATATCTCCTTCATAATATATAAGAAAAGAATAATATACCAAAAATATACCAAAATACACCATATTTCAACATGGTAGAATTGATTGTGCAAATTCAAAAATACACCAAAATTTTCATATTATGAATATCAAAGACATATTTTTTAGATCAATATTATTATGAATCTATATTGATTTGCAACTAATTTCACATCATTTGGATATGTACAGAAGGAGAAACATAAAAAACAATCTACTAAGGTCAAACTGTCATCTAAAACTAAGCAATAAAAAATATTGCCCAAATTGGCCATCAAAACAAAAAAATTAAACTTCCTCTATTTCCATAAAATTTGTAAATAACATCTCAAAGTTTTTATAGGAACAAACATAATCCCATTTGGATTTATAAAACTTCAGATATGGCTTCAACAAGTATTATATTCTCACCAAAATAAGACACTCAAATTCAACAACCATTATTCATATGTACAATCTCATCTCAAAAACAATCATCCATCGACACATTAATAAAAAATCAGAATCTATCATTTATAAAAAATATATTTATCTTATCCAATCAGCTTAATAAATAAATTTATAATTATTTATTTATTTGTGTTGTATTCACATAGAACATTAAGTTATTCACTTACCTTTATTGCTTCCTTCTCTTTGCTTGCATTTACTTGTGTGACAGTCTCATTTTCATTTGGTTTAGCTAAAATAGATCATAATTAGCTTCTCTTAAACACTTAATAATAATGGAACCTTCTTCTAACATGAAAACAACACCAAGCTACCTAAACATATCAAGTTGCCAACTATAACAGATTTAATAGGGTGAATTTAAAAATTTTCCAAAAATTCTATACAATGGATATCAAAATAAAACTTGACAAATCATTAACCCTATGTGTTTAAAGTAATTTAAAATTAATTTTGTTTCAATTGAAGGTGTATAAAGGAAGAACTAGAAGAAATAATCCACCTTACTTAGACTAGCAATGGAAACTGAGCAATAAAATGTTTACTCTTATTACACTAACATAGAGTCTGAATCAGATCGAGCTAAACGAGGAACAATTTTAGATAACTATTCAAAGTTTCCATATCATCAAATAAAACTCAATTTTAAGCTTCCTAGCTCAATATATACAAGAAATACCAAAACTGATTTTAACTCATGAACTCTGTAAACCTGGTTTACATAATAAAAATGGTTGCTTTCAGGGGTAAATTTGAAAAATTGTTGGGATTTATAAAAAAGAAATTTTTATCTGAAATTTAAATCAATATTATATTTCTATGTCTAGAAAATTATATAAACATTTCGGTTCAATTAGAAAACTACAAAAGGAATTATTGAGGACTGAACACAACCAGGTTAATCACCTTGGCAGATTGAGCACTAAAAAGTGAAGCTTTGTTAAACATTTAAAAATGTAGAATCAGATCTAGCTCAAAACTATAAAATTATAAATAACTCTTCAAAGTTTTCTTAGAATTAAACCATTCATAATTTTGACTTTCTTATCTCAAGTTATAATCAAATCAATAAGACTGAAAAACATATGCTTAGAACCCAAAAATTGTAGCTTGAAAATCCTAAATCAAATCAACAAAAACTCATAAATTACTTACCAAATAAATAAATTCAGACATTTGGAATGAAGATTAATAGTCTGAAATGGTTTTAGACTTTCTAATTCAGCTTGCAAAAATTTGCTCCCTTTGAAGAATTTAAACTCTCCCTAATCTCTCTTTTCCTCTTCCTTTCTTTTCCAAGTAAGCTAGCTTTTTAAAAAAAAAAAAAAACATATGTGGCTGCTCTTCAAAAGCCACAGGAAGTTTCTAGGCTTTTAGGATAGATTTTAATGTAAAATAGCCCCTTTAACCCTTAATGAAATGGATTAACTTCCTATAAACTCTTAAGCTTCCAATTGTTCACTCTAGGACATCTATTTGTTTCAATTAAGTCTTTATCATCATAACCTTTTTAATTTTCATTCTCCACCTCATTTATACTCCTAATCCCTTTTATTCTCATAATTTCACTCCTTTTGAGTGTCATCAAAATTCAAAAATTCTCGCTTCTTGTCCGAGTACAAGTCATGGCTAGACCCATTATACTAGTCTAACTATATATTCTAACTTATACTTAAATTTAATCTATATGCATAATAAATATAAATGTACCTATAGTTATGGTACAGGTGTTACAGAAACAAAGATGTAGTTCCAGTATATTATAAAGAGCAAAAAAAATCAGATGAAGCTCAAACAAAGAAATCATTTTTCTTTAACTTATTTTATGCCTAGATGATAATAACTTCACAATCAAATTTAATTCCCGTAAAACAAAAAGAAGATCACACCCACCTTATTGTTTTCCCAATTAGCTTTTTGAGAGCAACATTCCAGCAAAAAAATTCATGAGACGTGTCTATGCTTTCTCCTTTAGATAAATGAACCCAAATTACCTGTAAAAAAATTCATGAGACCTGTCTTTTGCCAATACCCACAATTCCTCACGCTTCACTTTGATCTTTATGTGTTCTTGCTTATTTTTCAATTGTTGCACTACATCTTTCAAGCTATCAAAGGAGGCAGGAGGAGGAAGAGGGCCGATTTGGTTGAATGAGTGTGCAATGAAGGAGAGTTGTGGTGAGTCTATAAGGGATGGCGCGTGGAGAAATTTTTTTTTTCTTTCTCTATTTCTCTCGTAGATTGAAAGGTTTTTAGAAAGTGATAATATTTTATCTGTGAATGTCAACAATCTACATTGAAAAGTCCAACTTTGCCCCTACCACATCAGCAAACCTAACAGAGTTGGTGAGAAATGTCGTTATATACTAACGATGTATACTACATGGTAGCTTTTTGTCATGAAATAAACCACATCCTACTATCTGAAAATGGGCCAAACCACAGGGAATTTAAATGTACTTTTCCCTAATTAATACTTTCTCTATTTCTAAATAATTATCGTTTTAGAAGTCTAATTTTGTTCCTAAATAATTGTCATTTTAAGTTACCAATACATTTTGACTATTTTTTTTTCTATTTCACTCTCATTTGATATAGGAGAATTAATTCAATAGATATATATTTATTTTAGAACTCTATATAAAGCTAATAATTATTATAAGGGTAGTATAATATTTTATACATATATTAATTTATGTGAAAAAATCTTAAACGAAAATTATTTAAAAACAAATGGAGTAAAAAAGAACACATCCATATTCAATAATGTGAAGACATGCAATAGACATCAGCTTGTTTTAGGTGCTGTCCTAAGTATTTATCCTCTACAAGAATAATTTCCTGAGTTGATTGAATGATATTAACCAATTATATAGTTTTCTTTTTTTAATCAATTGCATCCAATCCAATGACATATACTTTATTTTTTTAATCATAGCATCAAATCCAATGATATCAATTAGTATATACTTTTTGCTGGAATGAAAATGATATAAATAGTTAGTAAAAGAGTGATTTAATAATATATAAAGTATATCATTGAATTTTATTTTTGTTGTTTCGTGAAATTAATTTTGATAAAACGATTGCAAAATGTTTTAAGTTGCATGATTCATTAGTTGATATAAGAAATTAATTTTTATATAATTTATGAACATATATATATATATATAAGTTAATTAGAAATATTTTTGGAATAAATTCAAAACTTTTAATACCATATTTTAGAATATTGTCACTGACGTAGGACTATTATATTAGGCATGTTTAGATATTCTTTAGGATGTTATTAAATAGATTAAAAAAAAAAATTCTAATTTTTTATAGAAATTTTTATTTAAATAGACCAAAAATTTAAAAAAAAAATTATATTATTGATTTGAAAAATTTTTTAAAATTTTTTTTAAAATTTTTTTCTTTTAAATATAATCCACTTTCCTTACTATTAGAAGTTTTTTTTTCCAATATTTTTTTTTACTGATTTTTTTAATTTTTTTACTTTATACTTTTTTTTAATAATTTTTTTCTTTATACTATT
>CATIWM010155838.1:0-25580 GCA_949671775.1 Mallotus repandus | reverse complement strand
GAAAAAAAAATATTGAGCAAAAAAAATATTGATAAAAAAATAGTACCTTAAAAACAAAAAAAAAAGTTTAGTAAAAAAATGTTGAGAAAAAAAATGAAGAAAGTAGAAAAAAATATTTGATTAAAAAAAATGATCAAATTTAATTAAAAAAATAGAATAATCAAATTGGTGATTTGATTAGTCAAACAGCTTCTACAAGAGTCAAATAGCTTATAGAAGAGTTATCGTCTAGATTCGAAAAAAAAAACTTTCTTAAAACTATTTTTGAAAATACTTTGGTCAATATGACTTTTGATATTATTTTTTATTTTGTAGCTATTTATAAAAAAATTTCTAAATAATATAGTTGAGTTTCATTATAAATGATGAATGTAATTAAATAGTAAAAAAATAAAGACAGAGAAAATATAAAAAAAAAAGTTTGAATTGAAAACTTAAAAGAATAACAATAACAATAATCTTTCATGTGCAATAAATAATTGAAAATTATGTTCAATAGGAGATATATAATTGGAGAAAAAAATAATGTAATTAAAACTAATTATGAAATTGACAAATTGAAGGCAATTTTAGAAAAGTTAACGAACCCAAAATTAATTCTTCCAAGTGTTTCTTGAATTTCTTTTGAACCACTTCATTTCGCTCCATAATCGGTCAAAATACGATTGACATTTGACGGATCCAATCATTGAATATAAAAGCCATTCTTTTTTGAAACTTCGTTTTCTAAGAGCTCTACATCATCATGGCTTGTGGGATGGGTTATCTTTGTTAATTTTATTATATCTTCTAAAACTGTAAAAGACTATTATCAATTCTTATTATTTGAAAAGAGAAAATATTGTTACTCTACATATTTTAACTATCATCAGAGAAAAATTATTTAAATAGTTTTAGTTCTTACTAATTTAATTTTTCTTAAATTTGCAATTTATTCTTATAGATTTTTTATTTAATAACTTGTTATTATATCTTTTCAATCTAACTTGAAAGAAAATTTTTATTTGTAAAGTTTGTGGTTTACCACATTATATATTAATTTACTGTCATTTTATAATAACGATTTTATTATTAGCTTTTAAAACTTTATTCGTTTAAAAATGTGAAACGCATCATATATTTATGGAATAACAACACTATTAATCCTATAAATTATATTATTTTTTCAATTAAGTCTTATAAGAATTTTTTGTTACAATCAAGTTTTATAAGTTTTAAAAAGACTTTTTGTAAGTTATATCCGTCAGTCAAAAAAATTTTCGTTAGTCAACTCTTAAAATCAAACTTTTTACACGTCAGTCCTAAAACTATTTAAAAAATGTCATTTTTGATATTGTACATAAATAATATTTTTATTTATTTATTTATGACTTATTATATTATTTAACTTCTATAACAACTATATAACTCACTAAAGTAATTTCTTAAATTATTATTTTATTAACAATGATAAATAAAATTAATTAAGTATTTTTAATTTTTTTAAATATAAATTTTAATAAATATATTTTGAATGAATAATTTTTTTATAATTGGATAAACTCAATTAGTTTTGTCAATTTTATAATTTATGTTATATTTTATAAATATTTCTTTAAATTAGGCTATTTTACAAAAAATACTTGGAGAATAATATATTTTATTTAATAATTTTATTTTTTATATAAAATAAAATTAATTTAAGATAAAGTATATGAGTTTTTTGAAATCTAACACAAATCACAATATTGATAAAACTAGATGAGCTTTTCTATATAAAAAATATTTATTCATTTATGATATATTAATTGAAATTATTTATTTTAAAATAATTAAGAATATTTAATTATTTTTATTTTTCATTGTCAATATAACTAATAGTCTAAGAACAATATTATTTTTATTTAAAAAAATTATTTTAGTGAATTATATTGTTATTATGAAGGTTAAATAATAAAAGAAGTCAAAAATAAAAATAAAAATATTATTTATTTAAAATGTTAAAAATAATATTTTTTATAGCTTTAGGACTGAAATGTAAAAAAAAATTTGATTTTGAGGGTTGACTAACGAAAAATTGATTTGACTGATGGATAGGATTAACGGAGAGTTTTTTAAAGTTTATAAAACTTGATTGTAAAAAAAAAATTTGTAGGATTTAATTAAAAAAATAATATAATTTATAGGACTAATAATATTATTATTTCTATATTTATTGATATTTATTTGTTAATTTATAATTTGGAAAAAAAAAAAAAGCTTTCTGGCGGGCTTTATACCATTTTCCTGTGTAATTTTTCTTTAGATTAGAAGGTTTATGTATCGGCTCCAAAGTCCTTTTACAAGAAATATTAAAATTTTTATAATATAATATTTAATGAAAATATTTTATACAAATTAACTATAAATTTTATTCATCTGTAATATTTTTACTTTTATGTAATTTGTGATTTACTATATATTACAATATTATACATTGGGAAAATAATTGTGTTTTATAAACTAAATGGGATTAACCATAAAGTAACTATATTTTATAAACTGAAATGAGGTGACCATAAATTAACTGTGTTTTATAAAGTGAAGTGAGGTTTACCACAAGTTAATATATCTTATTCCTACGTTGCAAGTTGTCGATAATTTTTTGTATTTTAATCCAACGCTTTGTATTGTTTTAAATAAACAAACGCTTAAAAATGTGATAGTATTCCTACCTTAAGGTACTGTAGAAGTGCCCATTAACCAACATTTTCACCTCTTTTAGTATGCAAAATTGTTTTTTTTTTTTTTTTTTTTGTTAATAGGGAGGGCAGATTACTTAAATTTTGATGAACTGTATCATGTTATGAGTCCTCATTCTAGCCTTGATATTCAACAAGTGTGGCGCCTAAATTTTCCCATGTTTAGGCCAACCAAGACTTATGAACATGCTTCTAATCTTATATCGAGTGTGCTCCATCTTAAGTCGAGTGTTGGCAAAGCAACCAATCTCGCATGTTTAATGATATCATTGTTCCCTTCTTTCTCACATGAGCTTATGGTTCATACTCGCCTCGTAATCCACATCTATATTTGAGTCTCATGTTTATCTCGAGTCATGCACATTTACCTCACAATTCTACATATTATCGGGTGTCATGATTTCCTCATAATTTCTGCATACTCTTGGATCTTATATTTGCCTCACAATTCCCACATACACACAAATCCCCCATGTGCCTCATAATTCCCCTATATACTAGCGTATAGCTTTAGCTATGTTTTAACCTTGGGCATTGGAGAACACGTATTACGAGTACCTCCCCTCGTAGTATCCATAAAGCTCATTTTCTATGGAGACACTAAATTTCTCTTTCCTTAAAGGAAAAATTATAAATTTGGTGTCTCAATTTTTGTGATTTTTCTATTTGAGTGTCTGAACTTTTTTTTTTTTGCAATAAAGTATCTGAAATTTAGAAAAATATACCAATATAGTGTCTCCAGTAGATTTAATATTGACTGAGTGCTGAGTTAGATCAAATATGATTTACTTTTATGCTAGTTATTAGTCATAATATGTGTCACGTGTATTGCATTATTTAAAGGACAAAATTAACCTTATTAAAGATTATAAATTGACAAAATAATCTCAACATTAACTTCCACCGCAGATAGTGAAGGTGACCGAATAAGGGTAATTTTGTCCTTTAAATAATGCAACACTTGTGGCAAATGACATGGTTAGTGACTGGGATAAAGTGGATCCCATTTGATCTGACTGAGCACCCACTCAACATTAAATCGGCCGGAGACACTACATTGGTATGCTTTTCTAAAGTTCAGACACTTGATTGCAAAAAAAAAAAGTTCAGACACTCAAATAAAAAAATCACAAAAATTGAGACACCAAATTTGCAATTTTTTCTTCCTTAAACTCGATATCTGTCGCCTATCTTCTCAACTAAGGAGCTCACTTAAGGCTGTCTCGTTGAACATGCATACAGGCCTTGGGAATATTAGAGAGTTTAGACTGAAGGTACCTCCCTAAAGAGCACAAAGAATACGTTGAAAGTTACTAGGAGGAGATATCATTATATTCCACCCATCGTATCCTCATAAATATAAATATATAATATTTATTCATATTTATTAAAGTGCCCTTCAATATACTTTTCTCTTCGTTTATACCTTTGTGTACCCTTAAGATTGGTCATGGCCTTTAAGGGTGCATTTCCCTTAGGAACTCCTTCATCACCCCGTTATATATAATAGGGGACAAATCTTCCCTTTTTAAATTGACAACAGTAAAAATTGAATTTTTTATCTTAACATGCTCTTAGATAAGAGTTATCATTTAACCACCATCTCATGGGATAGAATTGCCTCTATAACTAGGAAGTGAACTAATTTTATTTATATATTTGTTTTTTTATCCCTCAAGTCCATGGAAAATTAATCATGGCATGCGTGAGCAACTTGCTATTTTTCTATTCTTTTGCAGTCCATGTAAAATTGTGTTTCTCTTTATACATATCTACATATATATCACTAAGGATGCAATTTGAACGGTCAGGTGCCTGCCTACCTTGCTAGGCCCAAAGTTAATCCTAAGTGTTTTTTTTTTTTTTTCAGTTTTTTATTCCTAAGTTAATCCAAATTTGACCTAGTTAATCCCTTTTTTTTTTCCAGTTTTTTACTTCTTGAAATTTCCTACTAATTTGAATGACAAAATCTCAGTTAACTTTAAAAAAAAATTTAAGTAAATTCAAATTTCTCTCAACTGAAACAATAAAAGAATGCTAACTTCTGAACATTTTTATGGAAGTTAATTATATAGTTTTCTCTTCTTTTTTTTTGGAATCGTAAGAAAAATTGGAGGCCTTTCCTATAACAAAATCAATCTCATGTTTAAGCTTTATATTTAAGTAGTGAATGTAAAGCATACTACACCAAGATGTTCATATCATGATCAATATGTAATCATTCTATTAATAACATTTTGATTAAAAGTTAAAACCATCATACAAGAAGGAAGTTGTGTACATGCTCTGAACCTGCCTTATTTCTTTTGCACTCTTCAACTCCAAAAAATGATAACAATGGCCAACAGGATTATTCCAATGTCTTGGAATAGTTTAATTTGAATAAGGTTGGTGGAAGGGTAATAACAGCAACTGCATTTACAGGCCATAGTATCATGCATTTCATTGATTCTTAGCTGTATGAAGAATAAAAAAGCAATTGGTACTCTGTTTGCAGAACTATTAAGCAACATGGAAATCTAAAAGTGAATGCAGTAAACATGAAAAAATGAAAAAACACTGCAGCACCCTAATCTCTATTTGTTAAGCATTAACAGATTTTGAGCTCTTTTCAGCCATCAGAATCAGTTAAAGATATTGACAGGTTTTGGTTCTTAACCAAATAGACCTCAATAGTCTGAAGATGGTTTACCTGTAAATCATTCATATTCTCATTCAAAAAGAAGAAAAAGAATTGTTTGAACATAATTTGGTGTAAAACCCAGTATCAACTGAAAGATGCTTAAAAGAATAGAACATACATTTCCACTCTCTTCTCATAATCCTGTAACTTTTCTGTATTCCCAAAAATGCATGTTACATCGATTCATTTACCTTACATTTCATCTCTCAAACTGTATCCCATCGAAGCTCAACATGTATCACTCCATTCTTTGAATCGATTAGATGGTATTTCTCGTTGATACGCCCATTATGCACAACGTCATTAAGATTAATTTCCACATGCCCTAGTGATTCCTGCAATGTGAAAGAAGAGATCAAAAGGTTAAGAAAACTACACTATATAAAAGATAAAACAAAAATGATCATGTTTGCAGTACCTTGGATAGTAAACTAAAGTGAGCCCGCTTGCTCATAACCTCAATATGAATCTTCTCGTGTAAGGGAGACTGATCAAGTGTAAACTGAAATTCCTCATTCCAACGCGGGTCTCGAGTTTTTCTGATCATCTGAAGAAAAGCTCTTGGATTTAGCAAACATAAATTTTGCAAATAAATTGTATAATGTATACCATTTCAAATCCAATTGCACTCCAAGCATTTGAAATCAAGTTCATCAAGTGACAATGGTCAAAGAATACAGGAGTTTAGCATGACTAAGCATTTGTCACACAAAAAATGTTCTCTTTTACCTTTGTTTTCTTCTTTTCTCCTCTGAATAGGACTAAAGCATATGGATTACAATGATTCTCCCCTTCTACATCCTCAGCTCCCTGGACATTGACCGAAAGTAAACCTGCTCCACTTAATGACTTCTCATCAGAAGACTTATCACTACCATCATCCGGAGGTTCAATGGACCTGCAGGTGCCGTCTTGTTTGAAGGGTACAAAGGTCAGCTCCACCACAATTTGCCCTCTTTTCTTCTTGTCTTGAGGATCGGATATATTTGTAAATTTCAGCAAATCAAGAGTAAATTCCTTTGTTTCGTGCGCTGTCAACACTTTCAGAGGAACTACTTGCATTCCTAATTTGTCATGTGCACCAACCTTCAAAACAAATTGGGAAGTTTCAGTTTTCTTTGAAAATTTAACACACCTATAAAAAGTTTTATTTAGCCATACAAGAATCCAAATACATATGGAAGCAACTTCAGAAACAGAAACTTTTAGGCATTGCAGGTTAGATGCTGAAAAATGTAGGAAATTGAAAAGCAACAAATTGAAATTTAATATTTCTAAAAGAGAACCTTATCCCAATCAAACACTTGCAGCTGAAGAGCTTGAGACTGAGGATCCTTGACAATAAGCTTGAAGTTCTCATTCCACTCAGGATTCAAATTCTTCTTCTTGATTGTTGTTTTTTTTGCCGGAAGTTTCTCTCCAGTCAGGTTGAGTTTGACATATGGATCAGATGTTCCCAGGAGATCAGCCTTTAAGAGTTTTATTGCACGCACAACCTTAACATGCAGTATTCCCACTGGCTTCTTTACAGCCACACTAAAAATGAAACATGCAGAATAATTCATTAAAAACCATAAGGCCTTCTTTCAGTTCCATAGACTAATTCATCGGAAACTCACAACGAATTTATTCACTTTAAAATCCTGGTATAAATGAATTATCTCAGTCAAAAAGGCCAATAGTTTACTCCTAATGGACAACAAACAGGTCATTCTGATACCAGTATTTACATGAACCCACATTAACTTATGTTCTTTAGGGAATTGGCCAATGTATCAAGAGAATAAATCATATTATCAAACCACGATCTGATATAAACTCACGCGGAAGAGTCGAGGACGGGTATATCAAGTGACTGTGGCCAGAGGTAAAGGCTAGCTACTTGTTTTTTGATGGTTTCCTGCGACATCAAGAATAGTTAGTCAGATCATTCAAACTTAATGTAAAATAATAATGTGTATAATTCAGATGATTTAGGTATAATTTTAGTCTTCCAATATAAGTATTACCAGTGCAGCACCTGAACAAATCGGTAAAGGCCAGGTATAGACATTACATCCCCTCCCAGAACTTTTAGTCCAAAATCAACATGTGGCTGTAGATAAGTGAGTGAAACATCAACGTTTACAGAATTTCAGCCATTTGCCTATAATTGAAGGAATAAAAAAACCTTCATTAGACCATTAAAGAAAAAGAAAACCAGATAATACTTACTCTCTCCATCAAGGACACCATAATGTTTCCAAAACATGGAAATGTAGGCACCAGAGGTTTCAAGATTATCCGTGGTAATGCAAATATTTGCAAATCAACAAGCTGCAAAGAAATTATAGTTAATCTTTTGCAGGTGATGCATTTTCTCAATATGACCGAACAATTTATTGCTTTACCAAAGGTTTTGCCTCTAGGCTCTTCTGACCTGAACTCTTACTGGTAAAGACATTAATTTAATCATCAAAATTATATTGGGATTTGCAGCCCACTTAATTGCTGGTTCCATGACCAAATCCTTCTCATTAGTCTCATAAACTTTAAGACCTGCAAAATTTCAATATAGGCCATGTTAAAGGAAAAAGAAGAAAACAAAAAAGAAAAATGTACCAGGAAAAACATCACATATCAATCAATATTCACATGCAAGTTCTATAAAATCTAATTAATGGATTCAGATCTTGTCACAAACATGAAACCAAGAAAGCATTTTAATCTTATCACACACACACATATTAATAAGCTAAATTGACCGCATGCTTCAACTATCACATGCAACACCAACTTCAAATGAAAAACATTTCAAACATCTGCAAACCAAGAAAAGAATAAACAGAAAATCCTGTTAATTCTGATATTTATTCAGTGATCAATATTATACAAACCCACAAGCACTTACCATGAATTACAGGAGGAAGAGATCCAAGGCTTAGATGCTCGAATTCAAGTGCTTCTATCTTATATTGTCCAATATACTCTGCAAATATAGGCTTTGTTGTGCTTTTTATTGTTGCGCAGATTGCCTATAGATGATAATAATTAATGAATACAAAAACTAAAAACACATGAGGAGTTTCAAGACTATTCAAGTGATCAAATACCTTATCAAGGTAAGGCCACATATCCAATAGAAACTTGTTCAACCGGTCTACCTGCAAAATCAGGCAAATACAATTAACAAATTGATTAATTTTATAAAAGTTCCAATAAGCACATAACAAAACTATAACAAGTTAAAGTGTAGTGAAAAAGAACATGCATGACCAAACTTCAATAGTATACCTACCTCCAAGAAAGATGGTCGGACTTGGATTAACTGAACAAAAGCTGCACAAACCTATTCAACAGAAAAAAATAATAAACAACACAGTTGAGTAAGCCAAGCTTCTAAAAAAGCAATAGTAGAATTCTGCAAGCGTTCAACATCCAAAATACTAGAGAGCTCAAACATGGCCACAAACATAAGAAAAGAGCAAAAGGAGTTTACAGTAAATGGAACATAAATGGGTAAAACAAAATAAAGAATTTCTTTACAGTAACAGCAAGCATAAAAATTAGAAATCCAAAGCATTTCTGTTTTAATGCAGATACCATAAAGCTACCAACCAATAACCTTGATAACAATATCTAATCCTTAAATTTATCTTTTGATTCAATAGGACAAAAACAAAACAGAATAAACTACAGAAATACACATAAATCAAAATAAGTGTAATGGATCTCTATAAACATTACACAGAGTAAAAATAATGATGAAAGATGATAGTCTAATTTTTATTTAAGTGTCAGAGATAGATATAGGTAGAGAATGAAAATACAGCCCATCTGAAAAAAAAATATCATAAATAAGCCACACTTTGTGTCCTAGGTGTAGAAAGAACTTACATAGGAAAACAACAATTAAAGTGCTTAGGTCAATCAAAAGTTAAATGCTATATGAACTAACAAGACAATGAGAAAGTAATTACCAATTTCCAAACTTCTGCAGCAGGATCATTAGCAAGAACAAAAAATCCTTGAAGATATTGATTCATAAATGCATATAAAGCCTACAAAAGATTAACATTTGATATCATAATTACAAGGCAACTGCATAATAGATAAACAAATGGCTAGATATATGGATGGATACTTGCCGCAGGCATTAACATGATGTACTAATTCACCGAACCCAAAGCAAGCTTTCTTAATAAACTATATGGCGACTGGAAGCACTGTTAATTGCAAAACCAAGTCATGAATAAAATTAGAAAAAAAGATGTAAAAGAACAAAACTTTGATTATATTACAGACTCACATGGACAGAGTAATTAGCAACGCGAAAGTACGACATCGAAGCATAGTTGGAGAGGGCGAGCAGAGAAGAGTCACCGGGAGATGGATGTTTGTGCTCAGTTAAGAAAGCCACCGATGATGGGGAGGATGAAATTTGGTAGCTATATGCAAACAGAGGACGCTGGTCGGAGCTCCAAAAATGTTTTTGACAAATTTAATTTTCTGGTAATCACTGTTGAGGAGTGGCATGGGAAGGAGATGGCAATGGGTTTACTGGTTTTTGGTAAGCAAAAAGGAAGAAGAAGATAGAAGAAGAGAGTTTAATAGGTAGAAAGGATGCAGTAGGGAGGAAGAAAAGGACGCCTAAACAAAAGAGCGTGTTTTCATTTGAAACCACAGAGTTTTCACTCTAAAATTTAGTGAGGAAAATTTTAGAAAACAAAAAAAAACTTGTTTTCCAATTCTCTTTTAAAATTGTGAAAACAGTTTTCAAGTGAGATTTTTGTAAAAACACCCAAAGTAAATATAAATTTCTATTTTTTGTTTTCATTTTGAAAATTTTATAGAAAATTGGAGTAGTTTTCTAAATGTAAACACACCCAAAGAGATTGAATGAGAACAAATGAAGCAGCTAAGAAGGGCCAAATAAATGAACGTCTTTCACTTGGTCACTATCATCACTGATGTAAAAAAAAAAAAAAAAGCAGCAAGAACTTACTTCGATTTTCAGGAATTCATATAAACTTAGATTCAGAAGCTCAGATTTCAGAAGAACACAAAAAGGTCAGATTATAACCACAAAACCAAGGACCAAACCTATGACATAAACAACTTAAAACTATGTATTTACATGTTTATAACAAAGTTAAAACGACCTTTTTGTTGTATAAAATAGCAGAATTTTTTGTAGGAGAAGGCGGGGTACATGATACATACAAATGGTAGAGATACAAAGACAAGTGGTTTGGTGATTGGCTGTTAAAAGTTGTGTTGTGTGTGTGTAGTGTAGAGCGCGAAGAATGTGGGATCAAGAGGAGGAGGAGGATGAGGTAAGGCGGGTGTTGCGATGTCGTGAGTGGAATTTAGATTAGGCTTTGTACATAAAAAGCCAACTGCGAAACAAAAACGTTTAAAAAAAAAGGAGTCACATGTGTGATGAACCCCTGATTCATATTGTAATATGAACAGAGGTCCATGATATAATTTGTCTCCATATCATATACACATGGCACGTGGTGTCATGCCATCACCATGTAATGCCATATCAACAAAGTAGTATCATATCAGATGTCATGTGATGTGCCATTTAGTTAATTTTGGCCGAAAATTAGGTTTAGATAATTTATTAGTAATAAAAAAAATTAGGAAGTTGTTTTACATTTTAACAGTTACATATTTTAATGGTATTTAATAACCCTTAAAAATGATACAAACTAAAATCTTTTCATCAATTCATGAGAAAAAATAAATAAATAAATAAATGATGACTAAACAATCACCACTAAAAAGAAATATTTGAACGCCGATAATGAATAAAAATCTACATCCACATGCCTCACCAACAATTCAAAAAGAAAAGGAAAGAAAAAAGAACGAGTGAAAACAAACAGTCAAAGTGGAACATATCATAAAGAATTATCCATATATATACTACCACCACTGCACCCAGTACTCAACTACTTGAGGCAGAATAATCTATTTCATCAGTATAGCTACAGTTTCCATTTCTTGAAAAAATTAACGAAATTCTGCAATGGGCAGGTGCATTTCTCTACAGCTTTAGCAATGTTTGCATTGAAACGAGCTGCCTTAATATTAAAAATCTTAGTAATTTGTACTATATTTTTTGTGTTTTTTGCAGGAAGAACCTGAAGAACCCCGAGACCATTAAAGACATACTTTTAAAAGCATTGGACGATCTTGTTAGCGTAAACTCACTCTTCACAGTGGCAGTGTTCTTGGGCTTATCATTTGCATCTCCAGATCAACTGCACAGCCTCGAAAGACGACCCGAATGCGATCCAGACGAGGAGATGGGGAAACGGCTCGTTCTGTACGAAGTTATCTCATTCTCTAGCTTCCTTCTTTCAAGTCTGGTTGCCAAATCGCTCAAACTTATCCTCAGCATATTTTGCTCTGAGACGAAGCAGTCTGATCACAGTACTAAGGGTGATACCAAGTCCCATGATGATCTAGAAGAGGAAAAGAAAGATCTATTTTTTCATGCAGAAAGAGGATTCATGTACTTGGTATCAATACTGGCATCAATTGTAGGGGTTGTTTTCTTGACCATTTCGATAGCTCAGGTTATTGAGATGAAGATCGGGAGGCTTTCTTGCGACATTTATGAGACTCGAGCAGCGGTGACTGCATTGTGCGTACTTGTGCCTCTAGCTTTGGTTATCTATATACCATCGACATCGGCTGCTTTGTTTTATTGCATAATAGAGCCATAATGCGAGCCTAATTTTACCAATATATTGAGTATGTTCTATGCTTTCTGTTCAGAATTATAATAAAGTATATTCTATGCGTCTGCTCTATAATCCAAAGTGATAAATTTTTATTATATTTTTGTATAATTAAGATTGGTGTCAGCTTGACACAAGTTAATTAATTTGTTTTTTGCCATAATGGTTAGTATGTTAGTCATTTATTAGATAGGGAGAGGGTAGGCAGGAGAGCTATCCCTGATCATGTAAGAAACCCTGCAAAATATAATATCATCACTGCACCAAATAAGGGGCGGCAATCCACTATGTTGTCCTTCCATTTGGTGCATGAAACCTTTTGGAATTTGCTACTCTAATTGTCATAACAGCGTCTCCTACCACATCAAAAAAAGGTGCTCATGTGTTACTAATAGGCTGACGGAGAAATTCTTGGTGTTAATTCAGCTATTGGACTTGTAGCTTGTGTAATTGGCAGACGAAAAGCATAAACCTTGAAATTTTCAGTTTTGAAATCAATTCCTTTTAACGGCTGAGATGAAAGCTATTCCTTCAGGATCAGGAAATTGCCATATATGATCTAGGGACCTTTGGTTAAAACCTCATGCTTGTCCTTCTTGCATTATGAGATAAACAGGAACACATTCCCAACAATATATGAAGTCTGACATTTAATCATGGGAAGTTAATTGAAAAAAGAAACACAGTTTATGCCTCTTCCATCCATGACTGTTTGCTATATATTATTCAAAGAGATCTGAGAATTTGTGTTCTTAAGCCTCTTCGATGTTTACAAATACATTTACCATAGCCACTGAGTGCCATTGGCCGCAGAGGCATCAAGCTTCCTTAAGTAAAGTCAATTGTCTCTCAAAATTGACGGAATTATCACCCAGGTGTGTTAGCAATTAGTATTTCTCTTCATGGAGCTTGAACAATTTGAGTTGCAAGAGGTGCTAGATGTACTTTCAATATCAATAACAGCACGAAAATCTTTTGCAGCAAAATATACTAACTTTTAAAATATCGAGACAACATTTGAACATTCACTGACTTGATGCAACACAAAAGATGTGCTCTAAGCACCAAAATAAGGGACATTCTTAACATTCTTATTTCCTTAGTACGACAAAGAACGCATAATCGATTTCCTTTTAAAAACATCATGTACAACAGAAAAGAAGAAGGAAATCTAGTGCACTCCCCCAAGCATAAGTTTGGCGCAGAATATACACTAGTTATTTTCCCTGTCAGTGTTCATTCCGAGATTCTCAACCATCTCTTTGAGTCTGCTATTCTTGTGTTAGGTTGACATCCTGTTTCAAAAGAGATTATTGCTTTTCTTCAATAGATTTCTTATTCGCTAAACAAAGAGATCCATGGACATTTTGCAGTTCCGAAAACTGTGTGCTGATAAATTCATATTCATGTGTAGCCTGCAATTCCAAAAACTGACTATAGATGGCATTTCGTTGCGCATAAAATTTATCAGCCATTTCCTCGAAAACTAAGCAGTCTGCATAGTTGATATCTATAATATCAACACCAAAAATGAGTTGCAGCTCTTTACTCTTTTGCGGAAAAGGCAGCAATTTCTTCCGACTCTAAAACACTTCCATTGACATATAGCAAAATGTTTTAACTCTGCCGTTACCAATGTTTTTGCCTTCCAAATTAGCCTCGACAGTAGCTTTCATGTGACCGTTATCTGCTTCTTCCAATACATATTTTGGAGAAGGCTGATAAGGATAGATTTCAGATCAGATTTGTTCCACAAAAGCTGTTACAACAGCTCATTTACATTCAAGCTGCATATTTTCAGCTCACTTATTGGACTTATTTGGCATTATAAAGCTGTTACAACAGCTCACTTATTTGACATTGTAAAGCTGTTAGAACTGTTCATTTATTTGACATTGTACGAAGCTGTTGTAGCTCAATTATTTTCGGTTGTATTCTGTATATATATACAGCTTTGTTACATGAATAAAGTCAAGCTTTATTAGCAGCCTTCTTTATGGTATCAGAGCCAATCAAATGGTTTAACAACCTAGACTCTTACCATGGCTGAAAATACCTCTAGCTCTCAATCAATCGTACCTTCCTCTACCCAACAATTCACTTCCATTACAGCTCTTCTTAACATTGCTCACCAACTACCCATCAAACTCAACTCCACAAATTATCTCATATGGCAAGCTCAGCTCATGCCTTTATTATATAGCTATGATTTAGCTAAACATATTGATGGATCAACTGAACCTCCTCTCAAAACAATTAATGGTCAACCAAACCCTCTTTTTTATAATTGGTTCAAACAAGATCAACTAGTTCTTAGTTGGATCATCGGATCAATCTCAGAAAATTTAGTTGGTGTTTCTTGTGCAAGAGAGGCTTGGACAAAGCTTGCTGCCTCTTATGCTATTGGATCAAAATCACAAGTCCGAAATATTAAAGTCACCTTCTACCAATTGAAGAAAGACCCAGGTGAAACAATAGCTCAGTATACACAAAGAGCAAAAAGCATGTTTGATCAACTTGTTGCTTTACGTCACCCAATTGGAAAAGATAATTTAGTTCAGGTTATCACCAATGGACTCGGTATTGCCTATAGACCATTTGTTCACTCATTTGAAAACTGACCAACTGACGTGTCCTTCGATGATTTATATGGTTTGTTGCTTAGTAAAGAAACCAATTTACATG
This sequence comes from Mallotus repandus, assembly GCA_949671775.1. Lineage (NCBI taxonomy): Eukaryota > Viridiplantae > Streptophyta > Magnoliopsida > Malpighiales > Euphorbiaceae > Mallotus > Mallotus repandus. Next base: position 10,755 of record CATIWM010155838.1, on the reverse strand, counting down.
CTGAAGACTCAAAAATTGATACAGCCCTAGCAACATTCTTTACTCCTCATACTTCTTTTTCTGGACGAGGACATGGTGGTCGACATAATACTTGAGGTGGTAGAGGTGGAGAATGTCACCAACAAAATTTTTCTTTCAATGGTAATCGTTCTCAGCAGTCCTTTAATTAGCAATCATTTAATTCTCGTCCATCACGAGCTTTGACCCATCTGTCTTCATCTCCCATGGACGTTATACATCTCACTTGTTTCAACTATAATGGTGTCGGTCACACATCAAAATTCTGCTCTTCTCCCAAGATGCGCCAATCAACCATCACTCAAGGCCCCATTGCTCATCTCGCCACAAACTCCACCAAACTCAATCCCAACACATGTATAATGGACACAGGAGCCACAAATCACCTTACCCCTAACATCGACAACTTAGCATTCACTCTGATTTCTCAGGAACTAATGGAGTTCAAATTGGTAATAGTAATACCCTCTCAATTGCACATGTTGGAAATTCTTAATGTGTCTCTCAAAATAAATTATATCATTTACAAGATATTCTTCATGTTCCTCATAGTTGTGCTAATTTACTTTCTATTTCTTCTTTCACTAATTCTAACAATGTCTATGTTGAATTTTTTCCTTCTTCTTTTGTAATCAAGAATATCCCCACGAAGGAGGTTTTGATTTCAGGTCCAAATGATAGTGGAATTTATTCACTGTTTCTTGATCCCATCCCAACTTCTCCATTGTCAAACTCATCATCATCATTGTCTACATCACCACATGCTCTATTTTGTTCACTCTAAAGATGGCATGAACGTTTGGGTCATGCTTCTCTTCGAACTGTTCACATTACTCTTTGTAATGGCCATATCTCAGTGTCTTCTAATAAAATAAACAATGTATGTCACTCTTGTTTAGTAAGTAAAAGTCATAAATTACCTTTTCCTATTTCTACTTCTCATGTTAATGGTCTTCTAGATTTAATTTGTTCAGATTTATGGGGACTTGCTCTAGTGTCTTCAATTCATGGTCACCACTATTATGTATTATTTTATGATAATTTTAACAAATACTGTTAGATTTATTTTCTTCATTATAAGTCTAAAGTTCTTAGCACATTTATTAAGTTTCATCATTTGGTTGAAAAATTCTTTAATCGTTCTATTAAAATTTTTCAATCAAACTGGGGTGGTGAGTTTCAAGCCTTACAAAAATATTTATCTAATAATGACATCAGTCAACAAATTGCTTATCCAAAAACACCGAAACAAAATGGTTGTGCTAAATACAAACATCGACACATTGTCGAATTTGGTCTATCATTACTTCATCATTCTCATATGCCTAATGAATATTGGACTTACGATTTTAAGACTGCACTTTGTATTATTAATCAGTTGCCCACACCTCTTTTACACATTGTTTCTCCATTTTTCAAATTATTAAATCACACTCCTATTTTTATTGATTTTAGAGTTTTTGGGTATCTTTGTTATCCATGGTTACATTCACATACATCTAATAAATTTCAAGCTCGATCTTATCGTAGTGTTTTTCTGAGATATAGTAGAGTGCATAAAGGTTATTATTGTCTTAATCTTACTTTTAATAAAGTTCTAATTTCTAGACATGTTGTATTTGATGAACATGTATTCCCCTTTGCCGATACTAATACTCCAAGTTCTTACATTCAAGTCAGAGATACCAATCCACCTGTTACAATTTTTCTACCCTCATCCACGTGACTTCCACCTTCTACTCCTCCTTCCCACCAAACTCCAACCTTATCTCTAACATCTACCAGTCCTAATCCTAATCCCTTACCAAACGTTGCACCTTTAAACTCTAATTCATCAAATTTTAAAAAATCCAATCCACACGTAACAACCTCTCCTAGCTCTCCAGGACTGCCACTTGTTGTTGACCTTACCCATTTTCCCAAACCTTCATCCACCACTACTCCTATTGTCTAGAAAACTCACCCAATGACCACCCGCTCTCAAACCGGTACCCTCAAACCTAAAATTCTTCTTTCTAATGCACCTATTCCAATTGAACCATTAACATATAAATAAGCATCACGTTCTTCTGAGTGGTTAAAAGTAATGAATGATGACATGACTACCCTTCATGCAAATGATACATGGGACTTGGTACCCTCTGATCCTTCTCAAAATCTAATTGGTTGCAAGTGGGTAAACCTTCTATTTAGTCTACGCAGATGACATCATTTTAACAAGCAATTCATCTACTCACCTTCAATTTGTTATTTCTACTTTACAACAGAGCTTTGCCTTAAAAGATCTTGGTGAACTTTCATATTTTCTTAGTATAGAGGCCCATAGTAACTCTTAAGGGTTATTGCTCATGCAAAGAAAATATACCCACGACTTATTACACAAAGCAAATATGCATAAAGCTAATGGCATCTCTACACTAAGTTGTTCTCAACTCAAATTTTCTTTATCGGTTGGTCACACCTTTCATGATCCCCATATTTATCGCAGCATCGTGGGACGTCTTCAATATCTCTCTTTCACAAAGTTGCTCAGTTTATGCATTCTCCCACAGATGTTCACTGGATGGCAGTCAAATGTATTTTGTGTTATCTCAAACATACCTCTACTCATGGTATTCTTCTAAAATGATCTTCTAATTCCTAAATCCATGCATACTATGATGCAGATTGGGGAGGGTTAGTGGATGATTGTAGGTCCACGTCTGGTTTTTGTATTTATGTTGGTCAAAATTTAATTACCTTGGGGTTAAAAAAATATCGCACTGTAGCGCACTCCTCTACAGAAGTTGAGTATCGAGCCATAGTTTCAACAACCGCTGAACTTCAATGGATCACTTCTCTTTTTACTAAAATTGGCACACCATCCTCCACTTCCCCAATTATTTAGTAAGACAACTTGAGTGCAACCTACTTAACAACCACACCCATTTTTCATACATGGTCGAAACATTTGGAAATTAACTTCCATTATGTTTGTGATAAGGTTCAAAGAAAATTGCTGCAAGTGCGTCATAAATCCACCCAAGACCAGATTGCAGATTGCTTAACAAAATCTTTGTCTAAATCACGCTTTGCATATCTTCGATCCAAGTTGAACATTATTTCTCCCAATGCTCAACTTGCAGCAGGGTGATAAGAATAGATTTCAAATAAGATTTGCTCCACAAAAGCTGTTACAACATCTCATTTATTTGACATTCAAGATGCAAATTTTCAGCTCACTTATTTGACTTTATTTGGCATTGTAAAGCTACTACAACAACTCACTTATTTGACATTGTAAATCTGTTACAACAACTCATTTATTTGACATTGTACAAAGTTGTTGTAGCTCAATTATTTTCGGTTGTATTCTGTATATATGTACAACTTTGTTACATGAATAAAGTCAAGCTTTATTTACAACCTTCTTTAAAGGCTAGGCGAGCTTTTCAATCACATGTTGGAGAATCATCTTGAATGAGAACTCGATCTTAGTAGATCCCATAATTGTATGAAATAAAAGAAACTAAACTTAGCATGGAACTAAAAAATGTTGACAACTGAAGAGTTTTATTTTTGGGCAAAGGTACAATTTTTTGCCTAAAGTATACCCACCAGTTCACATATTCCCCTAAATTGATTTTTTGCTCAATTTTACTTAAAAATCAAGTTTCATTGATATTTATGTCCTCTATTAATAGAGGTGTTAATTCAACTATTAGTGGGACCATATAATTGCCACCTCAGCCTATGAAAAAGCCACGTGCTCTGCTCCTCCTCCTCCGTCTTCTTCTTCTTCTTCTTCTTCAATCTCAAATCTTTATCAAGTTAAAGTTGATTAAAATTAGCAATGAAATAATTATTAGTATGTGAATAATGGGACAGTAAAATAGTGAACTAATAAATATTTTTCACCAAAAATATTTCACTTTTACAAGAATAAAACAAGTTATTTTCGCTTCGCACTTTATTACAACACTCACACTACCACACTCATGTTTTTCTCCACTATACACACCTTGTTTTGTATTACTCACGGTACACTCACTCACAGCACACACTCACACTCACAATTGTTCTTACTTGATACCATACACTATATACTTGGCATTGCCATGCAAGAATGGCTATTTATAGCCATTTTCCACCTTGCTAATCAAGAAAACTGATTACCTTTTGTCAAGCAATATTTGCAATTTGCCAACTTGCTTATGCACTTTGCAGGAGAATGGCGTTGCTTTGCTTGCATGTTAAGAACTTCTAGAAAGTAGGCTTTGGACAACTGATTCATGGGTCTTATAATAGTAATGAATTTTAACACTACCCCTCATTACTAATATCTTTAATCTTCTTTCTTAAAGTCATGCCAAGTCCTTTTCAAAGTTGTTCGAATTTTCACTATTAAGACCTTTAGTGAAATTGTTAGCTAGCTGTTCTTTTGTCTTCACCTATATCACCTTGATCTCCCATGTTAAGGCTTTTTACGAATGAAATGATATTACACCTCCACATGCATTGTTCTAGCATGAAACACTGAGTTCTCAACTAAATAAATAGCTGACTGATTATCATATTATAGTAGTACTGGATAATCAATTTGGTAGTGTAAATTCTTTAACAACTATACTAACGATGTACTTTCCTGAGCTACCATTGTTACTGCACGATATTGAACCTCTATTGTTGAGAGTAACACTATTGGCTGTCTTTTACTGCACCAAGTACCATCTCCAGAACCCAAACTAAAAGTATAACCACTGGTTGATCTCCGCATATCATAATCATTGACATAGTCAGTATCACAATACCCTTCCTACTTTTAGGTTACTTTACTTTTATAAAATAACTCGAGATCAAATGTTCCTTTGATGATGTACCTCAAAATTCTCTGAACTACTTCCAGGTGAGGATTTTTAAGAGTTTGCATGAACCAGTTGATTACTCCAACAGCAAATGCAATATTTGGCCTTATTAACGTTAGATAGATCAGACTGTCAACTATTTATCAATACATAACTGAATCCTCCACCTTTGCCTTCTATTATGCTTAATTTGGAGTTCACCTCTATTGGAAGAGTAAGAGGTTTATAGTCAAGCATCTCATATATTTGGAGAAGATTTCTTACATATAATTCCTAACATAGGAACAACCCTTCCTTCATTCACTCCACTTCCAATCCAAGAAAGTGATTTAGCTCCCCAAGTTCTTTCATCTGAAATTGGAGTAATAGATTTTTCTTAGTTTAGCATATCTCATTAACATCGTCTTTAGTGATGATAAGATCATCAGCATAAATAAGAATTATTGCTAGCTTCCCTTCTCGATCTTTGAAAAATAAACTCGAATTAGCTGGTGCAACTTTATAATCGTTATAGATGAGAAACTCATCAATCTTGTCATACCAAGCTCTGGGGCTTGCTTCAACCCTTACAATGCCTTCTTTAATTTACAAACACACTCAGGATTAAACTTGTTTTCAAATCCTTCAAGTTAGTTCATGTATACCTGTTGATGCAGCTCTCCATTTACAAAGGCATTTTTGACATCCACTTGCCACAAGTTCTAAGATTTACTTACAGCGAGTGCTAGCCAAACATGAATAGTTGCAATCTTGGCCATTGGACTAAATGTCTTACCATAGTCTAGTCTATATTGCTGTGAGAATACTCATGCTACCAGATGAAATTTGTATCGCTCAATTGAGACATCTGGGCGAGTCTTGATATTGTACACCCACTTACATAAGATGGGCTTCACATCTCTAGGTTTTGGCACCAAGTCCTAAGTTTGATTTTCAGTAAGTGCTTTTATCTGTTATTCCATGGCTTTTCTCCATTCAGCTTTCTATGATGCCTCCTCAAAGGATGTTGGTTACTTTTCTTCTTCCACCATTGCAATATTGGCATATTTGGGATTTTTGTTTTTCATCCTGGTTGATCTTCTCAACTGTATTGGTAATGTTGCAGGTTGTTCTTCTAGTGTCTCCACTGTTGGTTGATCTTCATTGTTCATTCTTTGATACACACTAGTTTGCCATGACTTTCTTAAGGTTGAGACTACTTTGGACTTTGCTGAACTTCTGTTGACTGCTCTTCACACTTTTTGTGCAATTATTCTTCTTCTTTGGAGTAAGGAAGTGCAACATACTCTAGTGTCCACCATGATGATATCCCATAAAATGCAATATTTCATGAGATATAACATTTGCTAGTTGTATCATAGCCTACAAAAATACATATGATTGCCTTCTTGTCGAACTTGATACATAGACGATTTGGAATAAATACATAGCAAACACAACTAAATACTTTAAAATGGCTTACTATAGGTTTCATATTCCACAGCTAGACATAAATCCCGTCTTTGACTGAGGAAGTCTATTGAATATGTGAGTTGTTGTTCTCTTGCATTCAGCCCAAAATCTCCCAAGGATATTTTTGGCATGCAATATACTCCTGCATATTTCTGCTATATACTTATTCTTTCTTGTTGCACTACCATTATGCTATAGTCTGTTTAGACAAGCCAATTGTCGTCTAATCTTGCGCTGGAGAAAATAGGTTGAGAACTCATCAAAGATGTGTTGTTCCCCATTATTAATATGAAGGCACTAGATTTTGCTCCCAACTTTACTTTCAACCATCAGCTTGAATTCTTTGAATTTCGCTTGAGTTTCTTATTTTTCTTTCATGAAATAGACCCAGACACATCTTGAATAATTATTAATAAATGTCACCATATAGTGCATACCATTGATTGATGATTGCTTCACTTTCCTAAACACATATGAGTGGATCAACTCTAGCGGCATGATGACTCCTAATATGGAAGTTAGTGCGCCTTTCCATAGTGACATCCAACACAAACCATATTAGTATTAACATCAAGATTAGGTAGCCCTCTTAAAAAGGACTTGCTCATCATCATATTTAGCTAATGATAATTGACATGTCCCAACCGTGGATGCCATAATTCAGTTGTTTTATTACTTATTGTCTTCTCCATATAAGCATCTTCTACTAACAACACGTATATAGAATCCACTTTTTGTCCCTCTATTATTGGTGTGTCAACTATTTTGACTTATTAACAAACCTTGACATCTTTAGGGCCGAACACAATAAAATTACCATAATCAGTTAACTCTGAAACTGATAGAAGATTCTTCTTCATGCTTGATTCTCTACATACATCTTCTAACTGCACTTGTTGTTAATTCGAATAAGAAGTGATCATTGTGTCTCTAATGTGAGTGATTTATAGTTGCAAGTTATTTGCAGTTGCAACTTATTTACAATTATCATAACTCGCCTGCCTTTGTGCTCTAAAGCATTATGAAGCTTATTTTCATCTCCTGTCATGTGACTGGAATAGCTGGAGTTAAAGATCCAACATTTCTCATCATCAATTCTATAAGAACTAGAAGTACTGGATGTCTACTCTTCTTTTTCTTCTATTATGGTAGCCATAAAGGTAGGGACTTCCATAATCTTTGAACTGGAACATTCTTCCACTTGCACCATTTCTGCAAATAATGCTTCAGCATCCCACTCTGGTTCATCCTAGTGGAAATTGCTTGCTTGTTGTTGTTGTATTGCTCTAAATAGCCTTCTTCTTAGACCATCAATCTCTGGTGTAGTGTCCTTTCTTACTACAGTTGAAACACTCGCCATTCTGATATCTAGAATTCTTAGACTGTTGATTGTTATATTGCTACTTCTATTGGACCCCTCTGATTTGACATTACCTTGTGTCCTCAATTGTTACCACAAGGTTAATTCTTGTTTTTGTTGGTGAAGAGCGCCACTTTGTCAATATTCATGGATACTCGAGCCATTTATTTTGCTAGATTTTCTTGACTTGCTAATAAATTCTCTAACTCTTTGATTGAAGGTTGTGTTGGCCAACCTTAGACTACAACCATAAAACTGTGGTATTGAGGTCATAGTCCGTGAATAATGATTCTTCTCATTCAACTGCTATCTATTCATGATGCCTCATCTAACTCGGTAATTTCTTGACATAAGGACTTCACCTTTGTAAAATACTGAGTAATTTTCATATCCTTCTATAAGATAGACAGTAGTTCATTTTCCAATAGTTGAAGTCTAGCGTCATTCTTCTTTGAGAACTGCAAAGAATCCCAAACTTCCTTTGGTGTGGTAACATCTCTAATGTGCTCCATCATCTCCTCTTTAATGGTTGTTTTGATGGGAAAAATGGCTTTTCTAGCTTTAATTCTCCATTTTTGGTGATTGCCAGCATCATCATCTAATGGTGGTGATGTAGTCTTCGTCCTAGCAACAACCTCCTGAAGGTCTTGACCTTGTAAGTATGACTCCGTACAAGTCCTCCACATGCTATAATTATTATTATTTAATTTTTTAATAACATCGACATTACCCGATTTCACCGTAGTGACTTGGATATAATAATCTCGCGTTTCACCAAGCAAGCATGGTTCTAAACCAATGAGCTTCATAGTTCCAAACTGTGCACGTGCAAAATCTCCCTCATATAACTGCTTTTGTATGTATAATGTCAATAGCCAGACCCTTGATCGAGTAGGCTTTGATACCACTTTATCGAGTTAAAGTTGATTAAAATTAGTAATAAAATAATTATTAGCACGTGAATAATGGGACAGTAAAATAGTGAATTAATAAATATTTTTCACTAAAAATATTTCACTATTATAAGAATAAAACAAGTTATTTTCACTTAAAATTTTATTACAACACTCACACTACCACACTCATATTTTTCTCTACTGCATACACCTCACTTTTTATTACTCACGACACACTCACTCATAGCACACACACTCACAATTGTTCTCGCTTGATACTATACACTACACACTTGACGTTGTCATGCAAGAATGGCTATTTATAGCCATTGTCCACTTTGCTAATTAAGAAAACTGATTGCCTTTTGTCAGACAATCTTTGTGATTTGCCAACTTGCTTCTGCACCTTATAGGAGAATGACGTTGCTTTGCTTGCATGTTAAGAACTTCAAGAAAGTGGGCCTTGGGCAACTAATTCATGGGCCTTATATTAGTAATGAATTTTAATAATCTCAAATCATGAAGTACCTAATAGGAGAGGAGGTGAAATCATGAAGAGAAGCATTGTTCTCACGATTAGGAAAATAAGAAGCAAACAGAGAATAAGAAAAAGAAGCAGCATAAGTTGCTGATGAAGTAGCTTATGAAGATTGAGTTAAACCAACCTTCTCGTTTATATTCTTAAGTAATGATACCCATTTCATCCTTCTTCTTCTTCTATTAACCTCTTATCAGTATTATCTCATCACACAGTTTCAAAATTTCATCCTCTTCTTCTGGTTTCTGCTCGCTAATGCACCAGATCTGATATGATATGATCCTCTCCCTTCAAAAATAAATGCACATTACAAATAAATAAATAAATAAAACATGATTCAGCTAAAAATTAGCTCACATTGCAGCCATAATTTAGCAAAAACAAAAAAACCTAACTTGAGCAAGTTTTTCCTTCCTGGTGTCGTCATTTTAGGGAGTAAAAGAGGAAGAGGTCGAAGAAGAATAAGAAGAAGAAGTAGCATTAGCTTTAGTGGGTGAGAGACTATAGCTTAAGTTTTGAGCTTTGTGTGGGTCATATGATAATGAAGGGAATGTGATTTATTTTGTTGATTTTCCCTACAAAACGATTCAAACATCCTCAATTCCAAAATCTTTGCACATAAACAGCAAAACACACTCATTTCATTCATTAATCAATTATCAAATAAACAAATTGACCATTTGTTGATTTGTTAAAGCCTATAAATGAAATAATCAACGAAAAAAAATCAATCAATTTTGTGACGAGCCAAAAGAAAAAAGCAATCAATGCAGTATGGCTTGAGGTTGAGGTTGTAGTAGTGTGGCTTTATGTTGACGCTACTATTTTTTGCCATTAGATTTACGATCTTCTCTAGTCAAAATTTCCATTGCAGGTGAGAGGAAATAGATAAGAAGAAGAAGAAAACTTGGTGGTGAGTGGTTTTGATGTTATTTATTTATTGATAAAGATTGACGAAGAAGAATAAGGAGAGGAGGAGAAGGATGAGGAGGAGCGGAGCATACGGTTTTTTCATTGGGTGATGTGGTAATTATATCAGCCCATTAACAATTGATTTAATGCCTCTTTTAATAGAGGGACATAAATATCTATGAAAGTTGATTTTTGAGTATAATTGAATCAAAAATTAATTTAAGGACCTATTTGAGCCTGTGGGAATAGTTTAGGGGGCAAAATTATACCTTTGCCCTTTTTTTTCTTTCCTTGCATGTGATGTTCTTGCTTTATTTTGCAGAAAATTTAGTTGAAAAGGTCAAATTACAACTTAAAGGAAGTAGAAAGATAGTCAAACCTAGACAATGAAAGCTAAAATGCATAATAATGATTTCATTGCTTTTCTTGTTCTTCATTTTTCTATTTTCAATGTAAATTTAAAAAAAAAATTGTCTAGATTGTGTGGAGTGATGTGCATATTATTTACGTGTCTTAGAGTTGAATTTTAATAAATTTTAAATAGAAAATAATTTAATTTAAATAGTTTTTAGGTCTAATTAGGAGTTGGTTTAATAATTAGAATTTGATTAGGATTTTTATTATTATTTGTCTATTTAGGAAGATATGTTTAGTTTTTAATTAATGTTTATCTTTTGAGTGTAGGTGGACCCCAAGCAATTAAGGAGCAAATGAGGAATTTAGAGTTGAATTGTC